>BQNB010157618.1:0-10909 GCA_026074375.1 Tanacetum coccineum | reverse complement strand
GTACCTAGTGGTTTTCGCTTGGTCCACTCTTGCAACTTGTTTTTTTGTTTTTTCTATTTTTGTTCTTTTTCTGATTGTTTATATTTACTAGATACCAACGGTGTATGACGTGTCTCAAGAAATTTACTGAGGAGAGACTAAAAAAAGAAAACATATATGATCCCATTGTAATGAAGTGAAGAAGCGAGGTCGTGAATCTCATGCTTAATCGTATGTTGGTCTTGTCTTTAAAGTGATGCTGGAACCGAAGTCTTATCAGAGGGTAAAAGAATGGATGTTAATTAGAATGTATCCTTTTTAAGGACTACACCCAGTTACACCTTTAAACTATTGGTATGCTATGTACAGGAACAACATGATCATCATTAGGTTAATTATAAAAAATATACAAAAGGCGGGATCGCCCAATTTTAAGAATTTAATGATTTAGGCCGGCCCGACCCGCTTTTATATTAATTTAATGAACAACATGATCATCATTAGGAACAATATGATCATCATTGTGACATTTATTGATGATGCTTTAAAATTTTGTTATATTTATTTATTACATACTAAGGATGAAGCATTAGATAAATTCCAAGTATTTAAAACTAAAGTTGAATTACAACAAGGGTCTCTGATTAAAAGATTTAGGACTAATAGGGGAGGTGAGTACATGGATACTCTGTATTTTTAGTCTGTTGGTATTATCCATGAAAAAGACTGCCCCCTATACTCCACAACAAAATGGTATATCTGAAAGGAAAAATAGACTATGAAAAGAAATGGTTAATTCCATGTTGTCCTACTCAGGACTAAGTCAAGGGTTCTAGGGTGAAGCTATGTTAATGGCTTGCTATTTATTAAATAGGGTTCCCAATAAAAGGAACAAGATTACCCCTTATGAACTCTAGACTAAAAAGAAACCAAACCTGAACTACCTCAGGGTTTGAGGTTGTAGGGTAGTTGTAAGACTCCCTGATCCAAAGCTAAAAACTTTAAGGTGAAAGAGACATTGAATGCATCTTTGTTTGATATGCTAAGCTTCCAAAGGCTTTTAGGTTTTATGTTATTGAACCTAATGATTCAGTTGCTATTAACTCAATCATTGATCAAAGGACGCTATCTTTGAGGCGCCACGGTTCTCATCTGTCCCTAGACCAAGTCAGAGTCCTAGTAAAAGAAAACTGAAGACTTCTGGGGTTCATTGTTTTTTTTGTCCGAAAGGAACCTCTGATGAGATTGTCCAGTTTAATCTGAGCTTAGTTTAGGAAAAGTAAAAGGCTTAGGAATCCAAAGGATTTGGGGCTTGATAAGTTCAATTATATATAATTGAAGAACAATGGATAGGTTTCTAACCAACATTCCTATTGCTTTAATGTTGATGATGACCCCAAAACATTGATGACAATGAAGTCTCAGGATGTTGCGTATGAAAGAGTATTAATAATGAGATGGATTCCATAATGGGCATAACACTTGGGTGTTGACTGGATCTACCTCCAGGATACAGACCTCTGGGTTGAAATGGATCTTCAAGATATGCTGAAGTAGATGGAACTGTGAAAAGTTCAAGGCAAGGTCTGGTCATTCAGCTTCAAACAAAGTCAGAATAGTCTACTCTTGTTACTTATGCTCTGTGGCTCGTATCAGTACATTAAGAACTGCGGATTGCATATGGCATCAATGCCCAGTGATTAATTATCAGATGGATGTGTAAGACAACTTTCTTGAATGGGAAACTGGAAGAGGAGGTTTATATGAACCAACCTCTGGGCTTCATCTTGCCTGGCAATGAAAACAAGGTGTGTAAACTGGTTAAGTCTCTTTATGAGCTTAAACAGGCACATAAGCAGCGGCCATCAAAAGTTTAAGGAAGTAGTTTTGTCTAATGTTTATTTTTTTTTTACTTATTCAAGCTGACAAATGTGTATATAGAAAATTTGATGCATTTGGATGAGGAGTCATCATTGCCCTATATGTTGATGACATGCTGATCTTTGGCACTGACCAAGTTCAGGTGGATCTGACTAAGGAATTTTTATCATCAAGGTTCTCTATGATGGACATAGGGGAGGTAGATGTTATCCTGGGTATAAGGATTAAACATGAGAGTAATGCTATAGCAATTTCTTAGTCTCATTACATTGAGAAGGTTCTGAAGAAATTGAATTACTCGATTTGCACTGCTAGTTAGTACACCTATGGATACTTATGAGAAGCTGATGCCCAACAGAGGTCTGGCTGTATCTCAACTTGAGTATTCCAGAGTGATTGGCTGCTTAATGTATGCCATGACTTGTACCAGACCTGACATTGCATTTGTTGTGGGAAAACTGAGCAGGTATAACTGTAACCTGTATACTCAGCACGGAAGAATTCAGAGGGTACTGAAGTACTTGAAGAAAACCATGGACTATAGATTAGTATACTCTGGATATCCTTTAGTGTTGGAAGGTTACACTGATGCAAGTTGGATCAGCAACACTGAAGACAATTCGTCTACAAGTGGTTGGGTATTCCTGCTTGGTGGTGGTGCAATTTCTTGGGCTTCTAATAAACAAACTTGTATCACTTTGCATCACCGGTTCAACAATAGAATCGGAATTTGTGGCTTTAGCAGCTGCTGGTAAGGAAGCTGAATGGTTGAAAAACCCGATCCTTGAGATTCCATTATGGTCCAAACCTATAGCACCTATATCTATCCTTTGTGATAGTGGTGCTACATTGGCAAAGGTTATAGCCAAACGTACAATGGGATGTCTAGACACTTAGGTGTCAAGCATAGCATGATTCGTGAATTTATCATGAATGGTGTGGTATTTATAGAGTTTGTGAGGTCTCAACAAAACTTAGTTGATCACTTGACGAAGGGATTGGCTAGAGACTTGGTTTTAAAGTCTGTTGAAGGGATGGGTTTAAAGTCCAAGATAGTCGATGAATGCTAAGATACCCAACTCCCTGTTAAGGAAACTTGGTAGCTGAGTTCAATGTGTTAAAGCTGAATGTTCAGTAGACTGAAGCACATGTTTTACAACCCCAAAGATGTGATTGGGACCTGCTGAAAATGAGGATGAAGTCTTTACTTCTCAATGATTAATTTTTTGAAAAAGTGCTTAGTAGGAGCATGAATAAAGAGGAACCACCTATGTAAATGTTAAAGTTTTGCCGCTTCAGGGTGTATGGAATTTGGCTCTTACAACATTTATGAATTAGATATGGATACATGGCTTGTATAGTGTCAGGAGCGTTTAAGTGTTTGAAAACTTGTGTGTATTTTATCTTCAGGTATTCAAATGGTTGAAGGGTTCAATTCTTAGGACACCCTGATTCTCGAATATTTGAATGAACGTGTAATGTACTAAGATGGAATTTCAATCCTCATGATATTTTCATTTATGCACTTGTTTTTTGAACGTGTAATTACTAAGATAGAAATTCAATCCTCATGACATTTGAACGTGTAATTACTAAGATGGAAATTCAATCCTCTTACAACATTTATGAATTGATAGGACATTTTCATGCAAAGGAATTTGTACTAAATTGTAATGAAGCCTGGAAATTTTAATTTTATTTGTAGGGTTCAGTTCAAACCGGTTAATGGGATGGGAGTTAAGACAATAATAACCCAACATTTGTCATAATACAAAAAAAAGAACACCAATGAACAATCCTATCCATTCCTAATCCTACCTATACCAAATCCTATAATCCTACCAATCCTACAATCCTAAGCCCACAGATTCTCAATTTTTTTAATATTTATTTTTTAATTTTATTTTTTTTTTTAAAATAATTAAAATATATTTGTTTTTAAAAATTTATAATTAATTATTTTTTTTTTATTATTTTAATAAAAAAAATAAAAAAAATAAATAACAAAAAATAAAAAAAACCCCAACAACCAAACGCCATTTTTACTTTTTTTTTTTTTTAATTTTTTTTTTTTTAATTTTGTTTTAAAAATAAAATATCTTACAAAAAAAAAACAACGGTTATAAACAAAATATCTCACATAAAACTGACGGAAAGCAAACAAAATAAAAAATATACACCTCGCGACGAGTATATTTTATATCTTTCAGTAACGGTGACACGATATAACTTTCCGAGAACTTTTATTTCGATTTTTTTTTCAGTCACGAATTGCGAAAATCATATATGATTCGAAAACGAATCGATAAATATTCGTAAAACGATCATATATGATTCATAAAATCATAAATATTTCATAAAATCATATATGATTTTGTGATTCTGACAAACTTTTTTTCAATTTTGTTTCAGTCACGAATTGCGAAAATCATATATGATTCATATGACGAATCATATATGATTCGTACAACGAATCATATATGATTTCATAAAATCATATATGATTTCATAAATCATATATGATTTTATAAAATCGTATATTACTTCATAAAATCATAAAAAAAAGTTCGTCGAAAGTACATAGTTCGCCCCTCTATAAAATAAGGATAATTTAATTTCGTCGCGATGTATGTTTTTGTTTTGGCGTAACGATTAACGGTGTGTAAGATATTTTATTTTTTAAAAAGGTGAAAAGTGTGTTTTTTTATTTAATAAAAAAATGAGTGGCTATGATTGGTTCATTTGGTCTATAGACAAATGTTTGGTCTATAATGAACTTTGGCATGGGGATGGAGTACGGAGTGTACACCCATAGGTTACTGAACACCCTGACTCAGATAATGGTTAAAGGGAATTCTAGTCCGCTAAGAACTTCAGTGATAAACTCTCAGTAATGGGACTCTGGACGGAAGGACGTTCATCAGTATGATGGCATCAACATAAACTGAAGGATACCATTAGGGAGTAATCCATCAGAGGAAGTATCTTTAGGCGGGTTGCTTCGTTTTGAACCTTCTCGGATATGCTTCCTCAACGAGCAGCTGAAATTCAGGACATAAATGAATAAACACGTTGGAATGAATTCAATGACTTGTAACTAAGTTGACCATTTCTTATGGTAAGTTACAATCACATATTTAATGGGTCGTGTAACCACTAATTCCTGAAATCAAAGAGGCTAATTATGGAAGAGATTATATCTCCTATAATATCTCATAATTCTTTGACTAGGGTTTTAAGTATTCTCCTATAAATAAGAGATCACATACTGCATGTGATGTGTGAGAAAACATAAACAGAAAACCTAAACACTTAGAAACGAAAGGGTTCTTGATCTGTGCCTAGAACAAGAACAAACACTTGGTCTTATCCCAAGGAGGTATTCGTGATACCCAGGCATAGGGTCGAATAATCTTCTTTGGAAAGTGATTACACGATTTCAAGTGATATCCAGTAACCATCTTTGGTACACAGCAACCAACAAGAGGTGCTTTGTAGGGGCAGGAGAGTTGACTGAATCCAGAGTTTCTTAGGGATTTTCTTCAATCTTCATATCTTTCCCCAAGATATCGACAATTTCACCAACAATCATTTTTCTTTTTCTTTCCCAATGACGGGACCACGTTCATCTAGTTCAATTACCTCAAAGCTCACAAAACTTGAAAAGGGTTATGAACTTTAAGTTATCCTTTATCAGTGCCTTGTAGATAGTGATTACTAACAGGCTTTGGGTTGGCATGAATCCTTGACCATTAGTATTTGGTTCTAATTTTAAGTCTGCTGGGGTTGTCCACATTACTGATAAAGACTTTTCATTTTTGAGCTCCATTGCTGTTCTTGACTTTTGATATGTTCTTTGTTCAGGACTTTTGAACTCCAGCCTCCCAGAATCCAACTTGAACTCCTACCACCTTATTGGCACTTTCAAGAATCTTAGGATCAATGTTAGCTTTTGAGGCTTCTTCATGTATAACTTTGATAAGCTCAGGCTTGCTCATAGCTAAAAGTTTTGCTTCCTCATCATCTTTTTTCATCTTTTCATCTTTGTCCAAGTGTTCTTGAATTTCATCATTTGTGAGATGGTATAGCTTCCCAAGAATTTCATAAGGAACTGTAACTGGTTCATCAGGGTCATGACGAACTTTACTTGAGGCTTTAACCAGCTTTATTAGAGTTTCAACATCATCAATGGCAATTCTTTTTCCTTTATCAGCGCTGGGAGCAACTGGTGGACTTTTAGGTTGTTTCGGTGAAGTGATATTAATTACTAGACCAGTGGCTTGAGCTCTGGGTTTGTGAACTGGTAATTCAAGGATTGTATTAGTGAGCCTGATTATTGATAGAGAACTTATCATTTCTAGTTGAAGATCAGGTCTAGTCAATGGTCTGACTGTTAAGATTGGAACTGCTCTTGTAGGCTCTTCCTCAGCTATTTGAGCTTCTTTAGCTTTAGCTTTTTGTATTATAGACATTGAGCTCCCCCTCAAATTAAGGATGGCAAAAGCACCCGCAACCGATGGGAAAACCGAAAACCCGAACCGGTTGGGATGGGGTTCGGGGGCGGGTTGGCGGTTCGGGATGCGGTACGGGTAATGAAAAAAAAATACTCGGGTACGGGTTCGGTGACGGGTTCTGATAATACCCACCCCGATTACCCGTACCCGAAAACCCGCATCTGTACCCGAATCGTACCCGCCTTTATTGTTAATAAAATAATTAAAGTACTATATAATTATAATATAAAATTTCTTACCATTGTAATTTTTATAAAACATTTCTATTATTTTAACACATTAATGTTAATATAAAATAATCCGAAGCGCTAAATCGTCTAATACGGTATTTGTTTTCTTTAACTTTTAAAAAAATTGAATATATAAGGGTTTGCTTTATTTTTCGATGAAATTTATGTGTGGGACGAATAATCTTGATACCCATTATTTTTTTCTATAAAAATAGTCAATTGGGATACCCGATACCCCGGGGAAACCCGAAAAACCGTATGGATAAATTAACCAGGTACCAACGTGTAAATGGGCGGGATGCGATTGTTGGATATTATAAACGGGTGCGGGTACGGGTACACTAAAACCCGCCCCGAATCCGACCCGTTGCCATCCCTAGTGACAGGTCACCAGAATGTGCATATATTATAAAGCCGATATCATCAAGTGAAAGAAAAAATAGTTCATCAAATCTAGTCGGGCAGATTATTACTATATTTTATAAAAAGGTGAATAATTAAAAAAAAAAGGAGATGAAAAAAGAAAGTACCTGGTGAAGATGAAGTGAGAGTAGAGGAAAGTGAAATCCAAAGGAAAGCGTAAACAATGGACAAAAGTAAACAAGTGGAAGCAGGTGTTATGATTTTGGTACTCGTCATCATCATTGGAGGAGACGATGATGATCAAAGGTTTTCAGACTTTACAAACACATATAGTGTGTTACAGTATTTATTGGTGGTGTGACGGCGCGTAGCATTTCTGTTAAGCGCTGGTAGAGGGTGGTATGGGAAGTGTTTTAAGGTGTGTGAATGAATTTGAATTTATATGTTTCTAATGGACATAATTATGAATTTTATCCTCCGTATCTTCTTCAAATATACTTCGTACTATATATACTCTCTCTATTTTGAAGAAATTATTCACATTAAAAAACATATTTTTTTATGAGATTTGTTATATATTGCCCATTGGGAAATAGTTAAGACACTCATTATTATGTAATTAATGCACTATACATAAATATACAAATTACTTTACATAACATATTATATACTATATATACAAAGGGCAGACGCCCCGACCCGGCAACCAACGGGATTGCTTTAAAATTTTTGACCCGACATTTGATGAGCCATTTTTTTTTTTTTTTCTTTTTCTTTACATTGACTTTTTCTTTACATTGACTTTTTTTTGGACCTTTTTTTTAACCTTTTTTTTCTCAAAAACTTTTTAAAATAAAACTTTACTTTTTTTTTTCTCGGAATACCCTCTCGCGCTGTTTGAGTCATCGGTCTGTTTTTTTATGAATAAACCTTTAAGTTTCCTCAAACCTCGCGCTCCGCTAATCGTCCCGTTCTTTTTTTTTCTCAAAAAGTTTTTAAAATATAACTACTCCTTTTTTTTTCTCGGAATACCCTCTCGCACTGTTTGGAGCGTCGGTCTATTTTTTTATGAATAAAAGCTTTAAGTTTTTCAAACCTCGCGCTCCGCTCAATCGTACCGCAGACGGCGCGCGCGTTCACCAGTTTTTTTTCCTTTGTTTTTTTTTTCAAAAATTTATAATATAAAATTTTCCCTTTTTTTTTTCCTCGGATTACCTCTCGCACAGATTTTGAGATCTCGTCGTGTTTTTTATGAATAAAATCGTCCCGCAACGGCGCGCGGTCGCCAATTTTTTTTTCCTTTTTTTTTTTTTTTTCCCCAAAAAATTTCTAAAATAAAATTTTCCCTTTTTTATTTTTTCCCTACGAATACCCTCTCGCAATGCATAAAATCGCCTTTTTGCATTTAGTGTCCATTAAATGCACCGGGTTGACCGGGGTGCATTTAATACGGCTGGTCAACCCTACCCGGTCCGATCGGTTTTTTTTTTTTTTTTTTTTAAAATGTTTTCTTTTTAAATACTCGTCTCGCACTTTTTTTAGTCTTCGTCTGTTTTTTATGAATAACAATAGAACTAACCACGCGCTTCAGGTGCATTAAGTTGCATTAAATGCACCGGGTTGACCCGACCCGGTCCGAACATTTTTTAAAATTTTTTTTAAATTGTTTTTTTGCTTTCTTTTCCAAAATATTCACTTGCATTTTTCCAGTTATCGGTATTGTCGGGTTGACCCGACCCGTTCCGCCCCGACCCGTTCCTTTTTTTATTTACGAAATAGCTCATCAAAATATACAAATACCCCCTCGCACTATGTGTTAAATTACTAAAACTACCATCAATTTTAATTTTTTTTTTATAAATACCCCCCTTCCCCACTAAGCGGTCGCCGTTAGTTTTTTTTAGAATGCACCAAAACAGTGCTTGAAATCGGTCGTTACTTAACGACCTTAAATTTTTTTTTTTACAAAAATATACCTTCTAACACGTCCAACCAAAAACACCGGCCGCCAAACATCCCGCAGCAGAGCGCGGGTTAACCTAACTCATTCAAGCACAAGTTTAGGTTGTACATACTTTTCTCATAAAATATATTAATATGTAATAGTTATTTTATGTTGTCGCACGTTTCGGGTACACTAAACAAAATGTCAAACAATATTTACAACTAATGTATGCTTTTATAATGCTCTGTCGCAACGCGCGGCCGCTCTATTCCTCATTATCTATACTCCTTATAAAGGAGATTTACCCAAATGTTGAAACTATAAATCTAGAAAAGTTGAAAATCCTTATTTTAAGAAACATTGAAAAAATTAAAATCATTATAACCTACGAATTACTAATAGCAAACGAAACTGATATGCACACTCAATCAAACGAAACTGATTGCCTCATTAATTAATTGATTGACTCATTTTAAGAAACATTGGAAAAATTAAAATCATTATAACCTACGAATTAATAATAGCAAACGAAACTGATATGTACACTCAGTCAAACGAAACTGATTGCCTCATTAATTAATTGATTGACTCATTTTAAGAAACAATGGAAAAATTAAAATCATTATAACCTACGAATTAATAATATCTATACTTCTATACTTACTCCAATAATAGCAAACGAAACTGATATGTACACTCAGTCAAACGAAACTGATTGCCTCATTAATAAATTGATTGACTCATTTTAAGAAACATTGGAAAAATTAAAATCATTATAACCTACGAATTAATAATAGCAAACGAAAATGATATGTACTCTCAGTCAAACGAAACTGATTGCCTCATTAATTAATTGATTGACTCATTTTAAGAAACAATAGAAAAATTAAAATCATTATAACCTACGAATTAATAATAGCAAACGAAACTAATATGTACACTCGGTCAAACGAAACTGATTGCCTTATTAATTAATTGATTGACTCATTGGTGGGACAATTAATCTCTCATAATTTTCATTGACTAGGGTTTGGTAAGTCCCCTATAAATAAGGATCACAATTGCGACTCCAGTTTCAGGTTCCCTTTTACTATACCAGTTCTATGGCAATTGGAGTCTTAGCTATTGTTCTCATACTTCTTTTTCAGGTACATGTTTCTCTTTCACTTACAATTAAACTGTCATTTATTATTGTTTGAACACGTCATGGTTGAATCTAGGATGTTGTTTTCTCCCTTTCTAAATCAACATTGTATCATGCTGGCACATTCAGAAATCGTTGATTATCAGCTGAAATTCTTACTTTAGACTGTCAGATTGGAGGAAAAAGTTATTTGCTATCAATCATGATGAACTAATTTCTAATTTATATTATATCTGTTGTTCAACAGGCAAGGAAATTGCTGCCGACTGGTAGGAAGAACACCTTTTACTTTGGTATAATGGTTTCAGTGGTAAGTGTCTTTTTCCTTGCAGTTTGCTTTGTATCTGTATCTAAAGCACACGTTCCTCTAAATCGAAAAAAAGGTTTTCTAAAATAGATAGCATGTCTAGAGATTGCACTAAGGTACCATTTGGGCACACTTAATTGGTTATTTGTAATATCATGCTTAGATTTAATATATCTATATGGTTATACAGCCATTGAATTACTCAAATGCTTGAATTCATCACTCTACTTGACTAATTGAAAATGAAAGGAAAAAGAACTACCCTATATTACAATCTTTGACATCATTAGCCTTCGTTTTTCAAGTTATTTTTATATCATTCTTTATGGATTTTTGTATCACAGAGTAACCGCGTATAGGTCTGCTAAGAATGTTTTGTGTTAATATAAGATGTGTTGTTTTGACATGGTCTTTTGTATATCTTTCAGCTTGGAGCAGGATCTTTTGTGATAGATTACTTCTCAAAAGTTATCAATTCACTTCTTCTAAACTTTGGGATAAGTCAAGAAATCCAGAACCCAGTAAGTCAAGAATGTGTTAATCTGT
>BQNB010157617.1:0-15129 GCA_026074375.1 Tanacetum coccineum | reverse complement strand
AAATGAGAGGACCATTTTCAACTGATTCAAGTATCATTCTTCCGTGCTCTCTATTTTGCATGTATAATTCCATTCGACTTTTCCAAGAATCATACATGTCTTTTTCTAACATAGGTGGACGATTGTCAGCACCGGAGAGTATATGTACCCAACAAGAGTATTCTTTTGTCCAAGCGAAATCATTGGATCCATTTCAATGTGATAAGATTAAAAGTGAGTATTGATTAATGAAGTTGAGTCTTTTGGAATACACAGGATTTTACAATTCTTGATAAAATCAAGAAATTGAATATTTACGGGATTTTACAAATAAAAGAACAACCATATAATTCACTTAACAAACGTGTATAGTTCGCATGAGACAAGCTTATAAATTGCCTTCACAAACAGGTATGTATAAATTGCCTTTACAAAGTTAATTGTATAATTCTCCTTTGATAAGTGACTGTATAAATCACCTTAACAAAAATGAATGTATAAATCGCCTTTGTGAAATTATGGTATAAATAGCCTGTTTGAAAAACTAAGGTATAAATCGCCTGTAGAAACTCAAAGGTATAAATCGCCTTTGCAAAATCACAGGTATATATCGCCTTTGCAAAATTACAGCTATAAGTTGCCTTTGCAAAATTACAGGTATAAATCGCCTGTTGAAATTGAGGTATAGATCGCCTGAAGGAATGGTATAGATCGCCTGACCAAGTGAACAAGTATAGATCGCCTATAGGAACTGATGTATAAATCGCCTGAGCAATTAAACACGTATAGATCGCCTATAGACACGTATAGATCGCCCAATTCACTACGAAACTCAAAAATCAAAAATCTTAAAAAGACACACTTTTTGACGTTTTTACCCGATTTTTCTTGTACAACTTAACTATATAAGACTATTAGAACCTTAAAAACACAAACTTTAACGTTTTTGACACGAAAAATTTGAAATCAAGATTCTTAGTACAAAACCCTCTTTTTAACCAAAAAGATGAAATTTTTTATGGTTTTTGAAAGATTTTTTAATACTTCTAGTCTATACTAAGATAACTAGGAAAGAAAGTTATGATCTTTATGGTTTTTAAACCCTCAAAAAGTGAAAACTTTTTGAATGGATTCGAACAAAAAACACTAGTAAAACGAGTAGATAAAACACACACAAAACCTACACAAACACCCCATGGCTCTTGATACCAATTGTAGAATAATCTTAACACAAGTATGGATTGATTCACTTAGAGTTTTAGAGAGAGAAAGATGGTTGGATGAACACTTAGAGAGAGAAAGAAAAATAATAATATTAGCTTAAGTAAAAATGTGACAAATGAACAACCAACACCCTCCTATGTGTGAAGAGGGTTTATATATCCCTAGCATAACCGGCCATGGGCTTATGTTATTGGCTTACATTGTAACTTTGGCCCGGTTAGCTTACTTAGATATTACATTGAATTGACTAACTATTACAAAGGCTCGTGAGATCGATAATGATCGTCACTTCACTAAAAACTGAATTCCTAACACACAGAAACATTAATGCAGACCTGCTGACCACACATATATCATTATCTTGAAAAGCAATTCATAGGATTCAGTAACCACAGCTGCCAGTTTATCTTTTTGTAAATCTTCGATCTTCGCACTATCCACTCGTAGCTCTTTAATTGAATGTCTTGAACAATTTTATTTGTACTTGATGTTTTATTACTAAACACACGAGAATTCCTTTCTTTCCATATGAAGTAACCGGATGCCCAAATGACTGCTTGCCAAACACGAGATATAGAGTTAGGGACATTAACGTTCCCATATGATGAAAAAAAATTCACCATTAGAAAAATCGTTAACAGACCCCAACTTCCACCAACTAAAGACCTTATTCCACACGCTCATAGCAAGATCGCACATGACCAAACTATGTGCACATGATTCCACCGCATTAGTGCAACAAGGACAAAGAACCGAGTCCAAATCAATACCTCTTTTATCAAGCTCCTTACGAACCAGAAGTCTTCCTTTCAAAGCTCTCCATACGAATATGTTTACCTTCCTTGGCACCAACTTGTTCCAAAGCGTTTCTTGCATTCCACTTTCCACATGAAGAATCTTTTCCTCGATTAATCTTGATAAATCTTTAACCTTGAACTCCCCGTCCTCGCATAAGGTCCACCTCCATCTATCCCTACAATTATAAGAAACAACAACATTTTGCAACACGCTAACTAAGTCTTTTAGCTCCTTACACACTCTACCCCTAATACTCCTCACCTAATCCCATTCCCAAAGCCACGACTCATTCACCAATTTCCCCTTATCCTTAACACTACCCTCTTTATCCCTATCTAGATGAAACAACCTGGAAAACCTATCACATAATCTTCGATCATCCACCCATCTATCCGACCAAAAATTAATATCACAACTATCCCCCAACACCCCTCTACATGACGATGAAAACTCTAGACCCAAACCGTCCATCTCTTCTCATACCCTTACAATATTCTGCCACACCCCAAACCTATTTCCCCCCTCACCCACTACCCTATTATTACCCAACCCACCACTAACACCATAAATACTTTTAATCACCCTAACCCATAAACACCCCCTCCTTCCTAAACCTCCACTACCATTTTCCTAATAAATCCAAGGTTTTTGCCCGCAATGACCTAATGTTTAACCCTTTCATCCCATATGAAGCTAAAACCAAATCCCATTTGACCCAAGACACTTTTTTCCCTTCCCCAACGCCACCCCAAAAGAAATTTTTTCTAATTCTCTCAAGTTGTTTCAACACACTCGAAGGAAAGTGGCAAGCTACCTAGAACCGATTTAACCAATGTTAGGCGACCGCCGAACGACATCATTTTAGCTTTCCAATCGGCCAACCGACTCTTGAACTTTTCAACTACAAGATTCCATGCATTTATCCGCCTCATATTCTCACAAATCGGAAGACGTAAGTAAGTAAAAGGAAATTCCCCGACACCACACCCCATCCACCCTGCCATATCCATTAATTCCACCTCGCTAACCCCAATACCGTAAAGCTTACTTTTATTATAGTTTACCCTTAACCCGGATACCTCCTTAAAACACTTTAAGATACACATAAGAGACTTAGCACTCTTATTATTCCAATCCCCAAAGAATATATTGTCATCCGCATATTGCAAGTGAGACACCATGACATTATTTGCGCCAACTTTAACCCCTCTAAGAATACCGATTTCCACCGCTTCATTAACTATCATATTCAACCCTTTCGCCGCCAATATAAATAGAAACGGTGATAGAGGATCGCCTTGTCTAACTCCTCTCTCTAGGCCAAATTCCTCTGTCAGAGAGCCGTTCACAAGAATAGACATACACGAAGGCCGGAGACACACTTCCACCCATTTACGCCATTTAACCCCGAAGCCCATTCTATTCATTATATTTAATAAGAAATTCCATTTAATGCTATCATACACCTTTTTGAAATCCACTTTAAATATAAGCCCCTTTTTCCTCGACCTCTTTAAGAAATCCATTGTCTCATTAGCTATTAGGGCGCCATCAAGTATGTATCTTCCTTTTATAAATGCACTTTTCACTTCCTCTACCACACTACCCACCACTCGTTTGACTCTCTCTGCTAACATTTTTGCTATAATTTTATAATAACACCCGATGAGACTAATAGGCCGAAAGTCCCCAAGCCCAATAGGGTCCGGAATCTTACGAATAATAGTAATAAAAGATGAATTGCACCCTCTTGAAATCTCCATCTTTTCCCAAAACCACAAGACAGTCCTCATCAGATCCGACTTGATCACATCTCAAAATCTTCTAATAAACTTGAAATTAAAACCATCCAGCACTGGAGCTTTATCACCCCCGCAACCCCGAATCGCTTCCCACACCTCTTCTCCGCTGAACTCATTCTCTAACACTCTTGCATCGTCTTCTGAAATCTTTTCTAACCTATCACTACAAAAGATCGGCCGAGCTTCCCTTTCTTCTGAAAACAATGGTTTATAGTGCCTAGCCATCTCCATTTTAATTAGTTTTGGATCTTCACTCCACACATCGTTAATCACAAGCCCTTTTATATTACTTTTATTGTTCCTTCGATTAACGTAGGAATGGAAAAACTTTGAGTTCTCCTCACCTTCCACGTCCTATTTAATTCTAGCTTTTTGACGAATCATGTTACCATATTCGTTCTCCATTTCCACCCACCTTTTTCTCGTTTCTAGCCACGTACTTCTCTCCACCTCAGTCAACGTTCTCCTTTCCGCTTCTACTTCCCATCGCATTACTTCCTTTTTTAAGACTTCGATTTTCTCTTTATGGCCACCAAACCTATCCTTACTCCACCCCTTAAGGCTTGCCTTGACGTTTTTAATCTATCTTGAAAAATGAAATCCGGGCAAGAACTCCTCCCTTCTTTCTTCCATCCTCCATGACATGTTGAATATCCAGTTCATCCATCCAAATATTGAATAGACGAAATGGTTTTGGACTAAAGTTTAAATCAACGTCTTTCAACACTATTGGGCAAAGATCTGATAATTTCCGATCCAATGCAACAACCGAGAGATTACCCCATAAATTATAGAACTTGTCGGTCAACAAAAACCGATCAAGTTTACTAAACTTTAGGCCATCATCACTTATCCTAGTGAATCTCCTTCCCCCATCAGAATTTCAACTAATCTTGAGTCATTAATGAACTCATTAAACTCCCTTATCTCCTTTGCATTCACTTGAGAATTAAGTCAATCATCGCTGTTTCTAACCACATTTAAATATCCAAAAATACACCAAGGACCCCTCTATCTATCTATAAGCCCCTTAAGCCTTTCTTAAAGCGACACTTTCTGTCTACTTACCTGCGGTCCGTAAATGCAAACTAAAAACACATCCTCTACTTTCCCCTTCCACAAACCCTTAAGCGCTATGAATCTCTCGTCCCCCACAACCTCCTTACATGTAAAAATCCTCGTATCCTAAATTAACATTAATCCTCCTGAGTTTCCGATAGCCGAAAGTTGTGAATACCCGTACCCTTTCCCGCCCCATAAATCTTTAACCTAAAATTCGTCAACGACCTCGCTTTTTGTTTCTTGTAGCCTAATAATATTCGGCTGCTCATCCTTAATGATTGATCTAATCTAACCTTTTTTCCAATCTCACCAATACCCCTTACATTAATAGATATCAACTTCATTAAACAAGAATACAAGAACAACATAACATACCACGCCTTCAAATTAGCGCCTCTTCAGCCGCCACTTCCTCCTTACTATCCACTCGATCAACCGTCTTCCTCGACATCACGTCTTCAGCTAGCTTCCACGAGACGTCAATCATTTTCCCTATATCTTTCACTTGTTCCAGGTTTATATTACATCTCTTACTTTGAGCTTCATCTTCTTTTGAATTGCCAAACCGGAATATCCCATTATTCTCCCTTGATTCCTCGTGATACTCTTTGTAATCATCTAAAATCCCTTTTTTGTTTTCTCTTAAGCCTACCACTCCAACTCTCTTTGCCAACTCCTTAGCTTTAGTTATACTCCTCATTCCTATCTTTTTTTGAAGTTGTAATTTCCTCATCCACCTTACCCTTATTAAACGCCTTCTCAACCCCGTCTCCTCCAAATACCTCTTCATCGTATGACTTGCGCTTTTTCCTTGACCTATCACCCCTACTCCCCACTAAACTAGACAGCGAAACCCCTCTCTTTTCTCTCCTAACCGTCATGTTTTCTTGCGCTTCAATATCGTCATTATCTTTCTGTGTTGTTATGATCCTATTATTACATTTCTGTTTCCTTGCGTTATTTTCTGCTCCAACTGTTTCCCCCTCATTAATATCTCGACATATTATTTTGTGTTTAGGCCCACCTTGCTTCCTAATTAGCGTGTTGTTAATTCTCACGTCCAGCCTACCCTTAAGGCCCATATCTTTATCTACCTTAAGCTCAAGATTCGAGTCCATCCCATTATTCAATTCAATCCCATCCTCTGTATCACCAAACTCACCCCAACTATACACATTGTCAGCCCCTTTTTACATTTATTAATTTTTCTATAGCCCCGCCACCAGAACCAATAATATTTTCCTCCAATCCCTTTTCATCTCTACATGACTTTTCATTTACTCTAGCCGCCGCTTCTTTTTTGGAACTATCATCTTCATCATTAAAAGTCTCGCAAACTTTAGTTTCACCGAAAAACATGGACCCTTCGTCTACCCCAGTCACATCTTTTCATACAACCACCATTAAGTTTATATATACATATAAACACAATTTGGTCTTCTAATATGAATATATTCATATCAACAACAAACAAAAACAAAGTATCCATGTTTTGCTATCTTTCTTGTGCCTAGAATTAGAGTGTGTTCTTGTCTTATCCCAATACGAATTTCGTATAACCCAAGGCGCAAATAAGGTCAAAATATTGTATTAGAAAAGTGGATTATACACGATTCAAGAATTTATCTGGGCAATCTTTGATTATCAAGACCCTAAATACTAACAAACTACTTTTTCAAAAGAACTATCAAGAAGATAAACTTCAACCTCTTTATCTTGCAGGTCTGAACACATACCTTGGGATAATATAACAAGTGTTCCAATATCTAAGTGTGAGCTTTACCGGAATCAAAGTTTGAGAAGTAACTTTTACCAAATACCTTACCGACATCACTGCCCTCATCTTCATTGCTTGATTTGCCGTCCAAACTGTCACCCACCACGGTGTCCTCTTTATCCCCATCGTCTATCTCTATATCAGTATCGCCTAACTTGTTTTCTCCATCCTTCGTGCCCTTCTCTTCATCATAAACTTTACATATCTTCTGAATGTCAATAACGGTTATGTCTCGAATTTTCTCCACAACTTTTACTATATGATCCTTTCCATTAACTCTTACGATTAAGTCTTCCTTAATTAATCCCTTGTTGTTCGTATGAATTTGAACATTACCGTAAGTAACATTTTGATTACCCTTCATTCGACACTTATGAAAAACCAATATAGTTCCATGCATTGTCGTTATCCTCCGAAACGTGTTTTCTTGCCAACACGCGATAGGAATACCTATGATATTGATCCACGTCGTCCTTCCTGTTGTCCTTTGAAAGCAATCACCTTTTCTCATCTTATACAACGTTAGTCGCTGCTTCTACATTCTCTAGCACCACCATCACTTCTAAACCTCCAAGGAGTTTAACCTCGATATTGTTCAGCCCTTGTTCTTCGCATAACACATGTAGTTTTGCAAGGAAGCACCACGCTTTTACTACCCCTACCATGTTCCTACTAATCATCTCAGTGTTAACTACTTCTTCTTCAACTTTGATAACTCTTTCCCCCACTTACTCTATATGTCTTGGCCCTATCCTCGTTATCATCAGCATGTATTGTTGGTGATTTTAGTGTCATCGACTATTTTGGGTAATGACGATTTACTAGAGACCAATGAGATTTCGTATTCGGCTCAAATACGAGTTAAGGAAGTGTGGAGTGCACACTCGTTGAGCTAATACGAACTCAACCATGATAGAATGTGCAAGAGTTACGTAGTAACTAAACTGGTTACGCCGTAATCTTGCGGGGTCAGGGGAAAAGACTTTTAAGATTAGTTATGACGTAACAACTGATGTGGTTACGCCGTAACCTACCCAATTCTCATAATCAGTATTAAAGGTCTTCTGGTTACTACGTTGATGAGGTGTCATTTTATACACTTTTTCGGGGTTGTTTAACCCCCAAAATCGTGTGTTTATGCCCAAAATAGGTACTTAATCGTTCATTTTCAGGTAGTTCTCATTTGGAAGACATTTGGATGAATTACACGTGACTTGGGCTCATTTGGAGAAGAAACGGTCGAGATTAAAAACCAACACCAAGACTCTTGAAGATTTATGCTCACAAAGAGATGGCGTCACAAGCCATACACGACGTCGTCACAACTCATCAAGTGACGGCGTCACATATTTCAAGATGGCATCAGCTCGCACCGACTCAAACGCAGATCTAGAAGATTCATTTTACGATGGCGTCATGATTAAAACGCGACGCTGTCGCGTCGATTTTCTTATATATACAAACCCGAATTTAAGGTTTTGAGTGTGTAACTTTAGAATAAAAAGAGGGTATGAACCCTAGTTCATTTAGCAGCTATAGGAGACGATTTTAGGGCCTAAAACCCCATTGTACCTCTTCTAATTCATGTTTTAATCAAGTAAGGTTTACTTAATCATTCAATATGTCTATATGTTATGTGATCTATTGTTTTTGCTTTATCTTTAACATGCTTGGCTAAACCTCCTATTGTGTTTATTTATGATTGTATGAAACCTAAAATGTAGATCTTAGTGATGTTGCTTCTTGTGATGGATGTGCACGTTAGGTCTTAGAAAACCAGCTTTTGTCTACATCGCTGTTGATATGTCTAGGGAAACGTGATTGTGTAGAAAGGATACCATCGGGTAACAGTCTTCATACTACCTTGCCCCCTAATATGGTTGATCCACTTTTAATGTATTTTACATGCACTTAGTAAACTCCTAGGGGCCGTGTAATAGTCTTTTACACCTTGCATGTACGTTTGCTCTAGCGCATACTAAGTGACGCGGGTGCCGTGTAATTCGTTCATGCTTTAGGAAATAATTACATAGCTCATCACAAGTGTGACAAGGCAACAACACTAGGAGAAGTAATCTAGGGAGTAATACATGATTAAATAGACACAATCTTTTATCTTATTGTTATCACCATTAGTTTAGATTATTATTTAGTTTAATAGCTAAAACCAAACCACTCTCTCAATTATATGATTTACCTGCTTTCCATAAAATACAAAAATACAAAAATAATCTTCCCTTAACCTCTAGAATTCTGTTAGACCGTGATCAAGCCTTCCCAACCTATTCCTCGAGTGAACGATAAACAACCCCGAGTCTTGCCCATACTACACTACAACGATTAGGTGCACTGCCTAGGGAGTTGTAAAACTTCTCGTGTAGAAGTCCTACGACGACCGCACATCAAGTTTTTGGCGCCGTTTTTGAGGAATAGTTAGGTATTGATCATAGTTTAGCTTAGTTCTACTTGCTTGAATCCTTTCAAGTAAGATTTAATTCCCGCATATTAGCTTTCTCGTAGTCTATCTTTTCTTCGTGTTAATTGTTTCGTAACCCATTCTCGTCAACCACTATGGGAGACAAGAATCATGTCCGTACTCTAGGAGATTACTCCAGACCAAGCCACGAGGGCTATAGGAATACCATCGAGCTCCCCGAAGGAAACAACATGGTACCTCTTCGATCCGACACCATCCGGTTGGTGCAAAACGGATGCTCATTCCACGGACTATGGTCCGAGGATCCAAATCAACACCTCAAGGATTTCCTTAAACTTGTGGACTCACTTGACCTTGACGGTGAAAACAGGGAAAGAACGCGCCTGTGTTTATTTCAATTTTCCCTACACGATCAAGCTAGCAATTGGCTTGAACGCCTTCCAGCAGGATCCATCTCCATATGGGAGGATCTTACTACCCGATTCCTTGCTTAATTCTTTCCACCGGGAAGGACCGCAAAACTCCGCAATGATATCTTGATGTTCCAACAACATCATGGAGAATCTCTATCCGAAGCATGGACTCGTTTCAAGGACTTACTCCAAAAAGTCCCTCATCATGGCATCGATCTTTGGCTCCAAGTCCAAATTTTTTATGACCATGTCAATCCCGTCACAAGACGAACCATTGACCAATCGGCTGGTGGTAAGCTTCGTGACCTCAACCCCGAAGAATCCTAGGAAATATTAGAGGACCTCGCCCTCTATGACAACAAAAGTTGGAATAACCCAAGGGATTTCTTAAGCCAGTCAAGGCAATCTCATTGCCTCAAGATGTCCCGAGTACACCTGACCGCTGTCTAATCGAGCTTGAAAATCAAGTCCAACACTTTATGGAAGCTCATCTTGCTCTGACACAACCTACCCAAGTGAACAAAATCACTACCCCATGTAAAATATACAGTGGTCCCCACGACACTTAGTGTTGCATGGAAAACCCCGAACAAGCCTTTGTTGAATACGCATCCTCGTGTACTGATGAAGCGGGAGGTAAGTGGTATACCTTTAAGCCCGAGCAAAACAATCTTGGTGACACCTACAATCCATCATGGAGAAGTCACCCGAACCTTAGGTGGAGATAACCTTAAAACTACCAAAATAATCTCTCAAACCTACCTAACCGGTTCCAACCCAACGGTTCGATCCCGAACCGTCCCTTTAACAACCGTCCTCAAAATTTCAACAAACAATCAAATATAGAAGGACTGGTTTCTGAATTCATGGCATCTCAAGATGCTATATTGTCCAAGTTTGAAGCCTATTTCAAACAACAGCAAAACGAGATGACCAACAAAATCAACACTGTGCTGAAGGCCATCACCGACCGAATAGCGGGCACACTGCCTAGTGATACGGTTAAGAACCCAAAATTGGGGACCTATCCAGTTTCGTCTGCTCGTTCCTACCCTACAATGGACCCGCAATGCTTTACACAAATCTATGGTTTGATTAACACCATCACAATCCACCCCACGCGGCCCAAAGAATCTCAAGTTAATAGACCGGAAGTCAATCTTGAAGAAGACAACTCCGGAGACACCAGCTCTAACCTACACCTACAACCTAATCCATTCGCCTCCATTGCCACTGAACAAGTGCGAAAACTAAACTCGATGCTCGAATTGCTCGGATTAGTCCCCCAATCCTCTAATATGAAATTTATCTGCTCTAAAGAGGATGATGGTAAAGTAATGTTCATTGAGGTTATATGAGATGATGAACCCCAAAATAAGGATCCCCATGAAGTAGAAGGGGCGACAACTGAAGAACCAGTAGTGGAGTACTTTGACACTTTCCCGACAAGAGATGAACTGACCTAACATAGGTACCTAATGAGTGGCCCAATCCCTTCAATATTTCTTAGAAACCCTATCATTATGAAAGGATGCCCCTACAACCTTAAGATCCCATGTAATATTTTACACATGCATATCGAAAAGGCTTACATTAACCTCAACTCTCCTCTTAACATCATGACCCGAATGATGTACAACTGGATCATGAGAAGAAAACTTAACCCTAGGGAAGATGCAAATGGAGGAATTAGCAATTTCACGGGTAGGATCAAAGGAATGCATGTCTTCGTTGGAAACTTCACCTATGTCATAGACTTCATGATTGTCGAGGATATTAGTTCAATTCTAGACCCTAGGTTGTCACAGGTGGTACTTGGGAGACCTTTTATAGAAATATCAACATGACTCATGACCCATCCGAAGGTGTTGTTAGATTCATTAGAGGGACCGATGGAGTTTCCTATAAGATACCCCATAAGATAGAACAATATGATTCCCTGTCAGACTTAGAAAAAGAGCATACCAAATCAGTCTATCTTATAAACGAAGAAGATAAGAGAAGAGGAGTAGAGTATGTGATGAGCAAGATACTAGGATTTTACAAGGAATGCCGAGAGCTTGGACCAGAATACCTAACAGGGGTTGATGACTAAGGAGAAGTCACGTAAGGACGTGTAACTTCGAGTCTAGCTACAAGACTCGTAAATAAAGAAAATCGCTTCTTGGGAGGCCACCCAATTTACTTTTCCCGCATATTAAGAGTGTCATGTGTGTTTTAATTCTTCACCATTTGTTTTGTTATGTTTGAATTATCTTGTAATCATGCTTTGAATTGTCTTTAACCTCGTCTTAATTTCAATCAAAGGTATTTTGCAAACAATAAGTGTAGGGGAATTTATCCGGCTTTTGAGCCAAAATTCAAACATGTTAAATGAATTGTTTAGATTAATTCGCGTCAGTATCGAGTCATATGATTGAATTGTTAATTCTCAGGTTTTATACAACAATTTATATAGAAACTAACTTATGGAATCAAGTGCAGGAAATTTTTCATCAAAAATAAAAATTTCGTTTTCACAGATGGTGGAGACGGTGTCGCGATTAACACTCGACGCCGTCACCACGACACCTGTGACGGGGTCACACCAATCCTGACGGCGTCAAACGCCCAGGTCCAAAAAACTCAAAAGTTTTTAATTATTTTTGAAAATAAAACTTGTGCAACATTTAATATAGGTATTCTTCTGTATAAACCTGCAAAACCTGATAAGTTTAACAATTCTTTCATCCTATCTATCGAGTCGAACCCTAAATTCATATTGTATATTGGTAAATCGCACATTTTATGCTTGGTATAGTTTTCTTTGTCTTTGATTACAGGTTATATTTGATGAGAAGAAGCTTGGAAGTTCTTAGGAAGTTTCATTGGATGATTCTCGAAGGACGATTTAACCAGTTATCGCATGTTTCTTCTCCATTATTGAGTAAACCAGGGGAGTACTAGTTTCTTTTCCTTGTTTTCTTTTCCCTTTATCTGTTTTAACGGGTACTTCTAGAGAACATTGGGGACAATGTTCAACTTAAGTGTAGGGGGGAAATAAGTCTTAGAAACTATTCTTTCATTTTCCATTTGCTTTGTCCTTAAAAAGATGGGTAATATATCGAAACATAGCTTAAAAGGGTGATTTTTACCAAAATATAAATTCTTTTACGACACACACCAATGAAAACCAAGTATTACTAGCATCTCATGGATAGGAATTTATATGACTAGCACAAAAACCCTCAAAATTTCACCCCCACAATGTGAGGTTTGCCCTTAGATATTATACCTTTAGCTTGTTCGAGTTAAGGAGTGAGCAATCATGTGTGTCTATTCCGTCATTACAGATGTGTATGCGTGGTTTCGTATCCTTTTCTGGAACATTGGTATCGGTTATTTTAGGATTATGAGAGTGTACCGGTAGCATATTAAATTCTAGAACTTGTTTTTGTGATGCATCCTGAGACTGGATAGTAAGTATTAGGATTTTCTTGATAAGAGGCATTAGGATTAACTTATGTTTTAAACCTGTAATTGTTATGATGGTCACACCGATCATATAACTATCACATACCCTTTCCATGCACTCACCTTTAGTACATGATACCCTAGTACAACCCTCTGAGCCTATCCTTTTTCACGGTTCTCGTAATTTTCTAGTTAGTCCGGACTATTAATGAAGAACATTGTCACCCTTAAACCAATTGTTACACCCAAAAAGCCTTAGCCTACCTTATATGTACTCGCTTTTAGTACATTATTATGTTTAACCCAAGTTAATTATTGAGTACACGGTTGCTAAGTCCTTATCCTTGTAAATACAGTTTTGGGACGATTGGGATTCATGGTAGTATTTATTTCGCGGAAGAATGGGGAAGAAAAGTTAAGTCAATACCCCCATATGTTTGTCAAATGATCTCCATGTTATTTTGATCCACCTCAAAACGGGTCATTAGTTAGATTGTAAATATCGAGCATGTAAAAGCTCAAGTGTAGGGGTACGTATTATAAACCCCATGTGATGTATTATGTTATTCAAAAAAAGAGAAAAGAAAAAGAAAGAGATTGATGTAGAGTTGTGTAGAGTTTGTAGATCTTCGTCCGAGTCTTGGCTTAGCAACCAAACCAAAGTGTATTCGTGTAAATAATTAGCTAACCCTTCCACCCCAAATTCACCCAAAGTCACCACCCAAATGTATCCTATCCGTTTCCGTTTCCATTATATGTTATCTTACACCTACACCCCACAACCCTTTATAAAGACCTCTTAGATAGTAATGAATAATACTTGCACCTAGCGGTGGAGGTTTGATCCTTTACCAAGCCTATGGTAATTTATATGCTATGACAGGTAATGAGTGTGATTTTCCGTTTCCCCCATATGTTATAATTCATTATACACCCGAGTGAAAGAGAGAATCCCAAACACTTATGTGAGGTGCTAGTATATACTTTCCGTGCTTTTAATTACGAGGTCTAGAAGGTTGTGTTGTAGAATATGTTTAAAGAGTAGGTAAAATGACCCCTCATATTGTTATTGTCTAGGTAGAAAAGCCCATTTGCTTGAGGACAAGCAAATCCTAAGTGTAGGGGTATTTGATGAGGTGTCATTTTATACACTTTTTCAGGGTCGTTTAACCCCCTAAATCATGCATTTATGCCCAAAATAGGTATTTAATCGTTCCTTTTTAGGTATTTCTCATTTAGAAGGCATTTGGAAGTATTAAACGTGACTTAGTGTTGATCCCAATAGAATAGATCTTGCTTAGCTTGTATAAGGCTAAGTTGTATTAAATAAATCCAAAACAACTATGATATAAACTTTGATTGTGAATATTAAAGACTATGTGGAATCTAGTCAATGATACTAAGATGAATTTCAATGAAACAGTAATGAATAAGATCAATAACAAATAGTTTACCAAACTTTCAGCCTCAATATAATACGAACACTCTTAATAGTGTTAGGGTTACAAAACCTTGAAGCTAATCGACTTCTAATTTTTGTGATGATTAACTCTATACCATAGGACCTCTTTTTATACACCAAGGAGTCCTAGTCTGTTTACAATATATTCCTAAGTTATCATGATCTTCTAATCAAATAACTTATACGTATCTTTTACAAAAATATCTCATACATATCACTTAAGCAGTACTAACTTGATCTAACAGTACTAACCAGCATCATTAACTTTATACTAACAGCCGTAACTTTACATCAGCAGTAGTAACCACCTAGTATATTTTTCTTGAACTTCTTAAGTAACAGTAACTTCCACTAGCAGTCTTAACTTTTGCACTAGCAGTATTAACCACTTAGAATATTTTCCTTGAACTTCACCAGTAGTATTAATTCTTCTGAGCAGCATTAACTTTAACAAGAACAGTATTAACTTCAAACAATATCAAGAAGCTTTTAATCCTAATAATCCTCCCCTAAACTTGATATTTATCTTTTGAATCTTCAAGTTTCTTGATTAAAAGTCTTTACCATCACAAGGAGGATGCTTCCAAACACTTCATTCAGGTACATAGCCTTCCTTAAGCGGTTTCTTAATCAATCTAAGAAGATCAAATGCCATTTCACACTCATAGTCAACTTGAAGCTTCACATCATTGAACATCTGATGTAGTGTGTGATTTGTAAGT
>BQNB010157616.1:0-15129 GCA_026074375.1 Tanacetum coccineum | reverse complement strand
TATTAAAAAGCCCACTCACTTTTCTTTTGTGTTATAAGCCGATACCAAACACATACACATGACACATATCACAAATACAAAAAGTATTCGGTCCCTCCTCCTCTCTTTACTGTGTTCCACACACACACACCAAACCATCAAAAATCTTCAATCTGATCCTTAAAATCACTTTCAATCTACTCCAAATCATTACTATATTAAACCCCATCATCCTTTTGAAGATTTAATCAACCATACAAAGTTTTCTCTCTAGTTCTTGATTGTTGAAGATTTTGATTTTCAAGGTTTTTAATAATTTTGAGTACAATTGAGGCATCAAAGGTTTGATTACAAGTGTTTTTAACAAGTTTGGTGAAACAAAATCAAGTTTTTGAGCCCTCCTTGTGGTCGGCAGAATTAGAAACCTCAAGGGGTAGTAAGTTTATTGTTCATTCTTTTGATTTAAACTTGCTTATATATGTGCATGCATGTACATTGATTATGTTTGGGAATCTATAAAATAAATTAGAAGTTACAATTCTTATTTTGTTAGCAAGATTAGTGAGTTAATAGATGTATTAGGGTAGTTTAAGATTGCTAGAAGCATGTTTAAGGCGAAAGTTTAAAGATTTGATAGGGTTTTATAACCGTCAATTAGACCAGAAAGTTTGGGCTTGAATTGGCAAAATGAGTGTTGTGAAAACTGAGATTTTAATTTTTAGAATGATAGTGTTTGTCTTAAGGATCGTTTTGGTATAAGGTAGAGCGTCTAATTCTTAAAAACGAAAAAGTTATGGCAATATGAAGTTGAAAACTAAAACGGCAAAATTCTGCACCCACTGTTTTTGCGCAAAATTTTGGTCCATTTTGCGCAAAGTGTAACTTGGTCATGCCAATAGGTTTTCTAGGTTTTCAGACCTACGACTAAGTACTATCAAGTCAACTTTTCCAATGAGCTAGGCCCAACGATTTTCAGTACCTAAAAGTGGGTTAAAACATGTTTACGAGATTGGTTGTCAAAACTGGGTTTGCTGAGTTCGAATTTCAGTTGCAAAGATGCAGTGAGTAGACGGGTAAAAACTTAATAATTTTTTATGAACTATGAACTGGAACTTGTTCATGATGTGTGTGACATGCTAAATTTTTTTAGATTTTTCTGAGGTGTTTAAGGGGAGTCCTGTTGTTGCCAAACTGTTTTTTTTTTGATAAGTCCAGCAAACCCTGTTTTAAAACAAGTTGCATTGGTGTGTCTTTAAGGATTATTTGGAAGTGGCTATAGTTTATGGGAAAGCTATAGTAGTTAATCAACATAATAAGTGGGTGAGATTATAAAGGGGGAAAGTCCCTGTGGCGACCATTTGGTATCTCTTTAAGTATGGCGAACATCTAGTAAAAACCGGCGAAATTTCAGAAAATATAAGTGTAGCATTCTTAGTGATTCTCAATCATGGATTCTTAAGCATATGATATTACTACATGCCGATATATATATAAATAAAAATATGGTATGTATGTAATGTATGTATGTATGTATGTATGTATGTAATGTATGTAATGTATGTATGTAAGTGTGTGTGTGTGTCAATTACTCATATTACGTTACATCTCATTATAAGTATGAATTTTAATCGCGCGCCACTATTATAGGTCGCGATTGATTGTTGACACTCGTCTTTGTTGAATTTCTCGTTCGATACTTCATTGCTTCTCGGTGAGTTCATAGCCCCGCCTTTTCTCTTTCAATGGATTTCATAAACTGTTTTCGGGGTGAGAATACATGCTCATTTACTAAGCAAATTTATTGATTTCTACTACTTAAGCTTTACATGACTAATTTTACTAAAGCTTTTACTTGCTTACTACATGACTTTTAATACATGGTTGTTTACTTATGAATTTACTAAAGCTTGATTTGCTTTCTACATGATTTGAGATCATTGAATTCTTATATCTGAAAAATGAGAGTTTTGAACACATTACTTGTTTTACATTGGACACAAGTGTTTTTTAATTGTATGCTATTCCAGATCATATTATTGCCTAAGTACCCTTTGCCATTAAGTCCTTTTTTCTATCATGAACCGTTAGTTACTAGTGTAGTAAACGCGAGTGTTGTGGATAAATCTATCAGGACTGATAATCCCTGTCTGGGCTATGATTTCTAGATAACCATTGACGCATTTAATATTTGAGGTATTTCGTAGGATGATTGGCAGCATATGTATTTATTTTGGGGCACAAACCTCGAGTACTGGTTTGATTACATTACATTACATGTTAAGGTTCAGTGTCATGAGCTTAGTGCAATAATTCATATTTTGGACTACTGAATTTGTTTCGTAGTTTACTATTACTTAATTCTTGTGGTCCACTTCTGAACATTACTTGATTTATTGAATCACTACTTGGATTTCGAAAATAATACGTTGAAATATTGTAACGCTACTTTTCTTACTGAAATATTACTTGATTTATTTCAATACTGCTTTTACTTAAACCTATGAATTCACCAACATTATTATTGACGTTTTTGCATGTATTCTCTCAGGTTATCATATTGTTAGCTGAGCATTGGGAGCATTCGAGCCACGCGGACATAAATATATTTTTGAAAGCCTTATAATTTTAGTTCTATTCAATAAATGTTTTGAAACTGTTTTCTATTACATTACAAATGGGACATGTTGTAACTCTGATGTTTATTAAAAATTATCGAATAGTTTACTTTTCAAAACGTCTCACTTAGAGTTGTTTTCTGTAACTTGTACTTTATGCTATGAAGTAGCCCCCCAAGTGGTATTCCGCTGCGTTGTGATTTTTTGGGGTGTTACAGATAACCCACTTATTTATTCTTCTCTTCTTCAAAGAACACAAACACTTCCATTGACCACAACCAATCGCCGGCCACCACCAAACACTTCCAGCCATACGCCACCGGTTCCGGCCACTACACCTTCGACCGCCGTCCACCACCACCCACCACTAGTCACCACCACCTCCGACCGTCGTTTACCTTATACTTTTTAGCTTCTTTTGTCACACTATCACTGTCCACCAATATCATTTGCCATCACCACACATTGTCAAACGCAAACCGATAATCACCACCACCGCCACACACATCAAGTCAACACCACTCAAAATTACCACCATTTCCAGCCACCCGTCGCCTGCTACCACCACTACCAATCTCTTTTTTCAGATCCGCTTGCCACCCATCACAACCACCACATATGTGTTTGGGGTGTTGGGTATCACCAACTGTCGTCATCACCATCCAAAACAACCACTGAGATCCGGTCATCCCGTCACTATATGCCACCAGCTGTTATCACCCATCTAGACCTACAACTAATATATGAAAAAATAATTGTATGTAAAAGGGTGTGTGGGTAGTGGTTGGTTGATTGTGTTTTGTTTGTGAGTTTGTTGCTAAGTAAGAAAGTATCTTTATAGAGATCTTGATTTGTATGATGGATAAAAATGAAGGTAAGGAATAAGGATGAGGGTATGGGTGTTTGGTTTTGGTTGTGGAAAAGATGAACAAAATGATGTATGTTGGAGAAGATGTTGTTTGTATGTTTGATGATGAAAGTGAAAGGGGAAGATTTCTTGATGATATATCTGTATTATTGTAAAAGATTAGATGATAAGGTAAAAGATTAGAATGAATAAGGTGGATTATGCTTTGTTTAATCATAATAATAATAATTTTATGAATAATAATAATAAGAGGAATAAAAAAATAGTGAAATTTAGTTCTATTTCAGTTAATTAGACGAGGTATTTTTTTTAATAATTTCTTAATAATAAAATAATAAAATCATTAATAATAAAATAAAAATAAAAATAAAAAGACTAATTTAAAAAGCATTTTAGTCATTTGCAACAATGATCAAATAAGGGTTTTTTTAACAAGTCAAACTGACTGTCAAACAAACGTTTGGACCAAATGTGTTACGGTCGACCAAAAACCGGACTGATCCGTAACGTTTATAACTATTGGACAAAATCGTTAATCCCGACAAACATAGAGGACAAAAATTTTTAGTTTAACACATTCTATATTTTTTATTTTTCTTACATTGGTAGGGGTCATTTAATCTAATTATCACGTATGTTTTTTTATTCGGCAATTGTGGGTGATGTAAATATTTTAATCAGGTCATTTTTTTTATTTGGCAATGCTCGACAAATTAAAAGAACGAGTGCTCGCTCGCGCGTTGCCCGCGGAGCGCGCAAACACACAAATTTTTTTACGGCTGATCAACGCCACAAAGACTATTTTGCATCGTTGACTCACCGTGCAACGACCATAACTCGAAAGACTATCTTCCATTACTATGTTTAAAATATATAATAAATCTTCAACATTTTTTATAAAATCGTACGCTTATCAAAAGCGTTTCAATATTGGGACTCCGGTTAGCTTCGCAATTCGACGATCTCTTTCAGGCGACATATTTTTCTCATCTGAAATACGAAAATAGGATATCTACGCGCTTGCATATTTGAACGAGGAAGTGGTTATATAAAAAAGTCGTACGATAGGTTTAAAGGTAGCGGGAGGGTTGGGGGGTGAGGGGGGGGGGGGGGGGGGGTGGGGGGGGGGGGGGTGGGGGGGGGGGGGGGGGGGGGGGGGGGGGGGGGGGGGGGGGGGGGGGGGGGGAGGGGGGGGGGGGGGGGCGGGGGGGGGGGAGGGGGGGGGGGGGGGGGGCGTTTGAAATTCTTTTTAAGTTAACTACATTTTTTGGTCTTATAGTGTACCCGGTATAATGGTTTTGGTCCAATAGTTTAAAATGTAACGGATCCATTCCGTTGTTAGTCGACCTATAACACCTTTTTCAAACATAGTTTTGACTAACGTTGACTGTCAAATGTAGGGCAAGGTTGTCTTTCTCTCTCATTCTTCACATTTATAACACAACAAAAACAGTAACCACTTTATTTTCATGTATTAACTTTATTTTTTCATCTATTCTCTCTAAATAGATAACCCTTTATTTAATTCATCTCGTCTTCAAAGAACATAAACATTTCCCATTGACCACAACCAATCATCGGCCACCACCAAACACTTCCAGCCAACGCCACCGGTTCGGCCACTACACCTCCGACCGCCGTCCGACTACCACCCACAACTAGTCACCACCACCATCCGACCGTCGTTTACCCTTAGAACTTGTATCTGCTGTGTCTCACTATCACTATCCACAATATCATTTGCCATCACCACACATGGTCAAACGCAACCGATCAATCACCACCACCGCCACACACAACAATCAACACCACTCAAATCACCACATTTCTACCACCCGTCGCCTGCTACCCCACACCACCACTACCAATCTCTTTATTTTAAACCGCTTGCACACCCATCACAGTGACTACATATGTGTTTGGTGTGGGGTATCACCAACTGTCGTCATCACCATCCTAAACAACCACTGAGATCCGGTTATCCCGTCACTATATGACACCAACTGTTTCACCCATCTAACCTACAACCAATATATGAAAAAATAAATTGTATGTAAAATGGTTGTGGGTAGTGGTGGTTGATTTTGTTTTGTTTGTGAGTTTGTTGCTAAGTAAGAAAGTAACTTTCTAGAGATCGTGATTGTTTTATGGATACAAAGAAAGTAAGGAATATGGATGAATATGATGTTTGGTTTTTGGTTGTGGAAAAGATGAACAAAATGATGTATGTTGCAGAAGATTTTTTGTATTTTGAATGAGGAAATAAAAGGGAAGATTTCTGATGATGATATCAGTATTATTGTAGAAGATTATATGATAAGTGAAATTATTCTTTTGTGTTAAATAATAAGAATTTATAATTTTATATATAATAAAAAAAAAAAAAAAATAGGGATATTTAGTCAATTTCAGTACTTAGACGAGGGTATTTTTTTTAATAATTTCTTAATAATAAAAATAATAAAATCATTAATAATAAAAAATAAAAATAAAAATAAAAATAATAATGATTAAAAGGCATTTTAGTCATTGCACATGATCACTTAAGGGTTTTTAACAAGTCAAACTGACTGTCAACTAACGTTTGGACCAAATGTGTTACGGGTCGACCAAAAACGGACTGGATCCGTAACGTTTTAAACTATTGGACCAAAATCGTTAATCCCGACAAACCATAAGGACAAAAAATGTAGTTAACTCATTCTATTATTTTTTATTTTTCTTTACATTGGTGGGGTCATTTGAATTTAATGATCACGTTGATTTTTTTATTCGGCAATGGTGGGGTGATGTAAATATTTTAATCATGGTCATTTTTTTATTTGGCAATGCTCTGATAAATTAAAAGAACGAGGTGCGTCGCCCGCGCGTTGCCGCGGAGCGCGCGAGACTATTTTTTTAACGGCCTGATAACGCCAAATACTATTTGTCAGTCGTTGGGACTCACCGTGCAACGACCGATAACCTCGAAGACTATTTCCATAAATATTTTAAAATATATATTAAACTTCAACATTTTTTATAAAATCGTACGCATGTCAAAAGCGTTGCAATATTGGACTCCTTTAGTTCGCAATTCGACGATCTTTTCAGCGACATTTTTTCATGAATGAATAGATAGATACGCGCTTCATATTTGATAAATGAAGTTTGTTATATAAAAAAGTCGTAAATAGGTTAAAGTTAAGGGTGCGTTTTGAAAATTCTTTTAGAGTTAACTACATTTTTGGTCCTTATAGTTTACCGGGTATAACGGTTTTGGTCCAATAGTTAAAATGTAACGGATCCATTCCGTTTTTAGTCGACCTATAACACCTTTGTTCAAACGTTAGTTTGACTAACTGTTGACTGTCAAATGTGAGGGCAAGGTTGTCTTTCTCTCTTCATTCTTTCACATTTATAACACAACAAAAACATAAACACTTTATTTTCATGTAGTTAACTTTATTTTTTTCATCTTATTCTCTCTAAAATAGATAACCCTTTATTTATTCTTCTCTTCTTCAAAGAACATAAACATTTCCATTGACCACAACCAATCATCGGCCACCACCAAACACTTCCAGCCAAACGCCACCGGTTCCGGCCACTACACCTCCGACCGCCGTCCACTACCACCCACCACTAGTCACCACCACCTCCGACCGTCGTTTACCTTATACTTTTTATCTTCTTTTGTCACACTATCACTATCCACCACCCCAATAATTTTTAAATTTTCATTTGCCATCACCCAGACATTGTCAAATCGTAAACCCGATAATCAACGCACCACACCAGCCACACACATCAAGTCAACACCACTCAAAATCGCCATCATTTCCAGCCACTCGTCGCCTGCTACCACCACTACCAATCTCTTTTTTTCAGATCCGCTTGCCACCCATCACAACCACCACATATGTGTTTGGGGTGTTGGGTATCATCAACTGTCGTCATCACCATCCAAAACAAACACTGAGATCCGGTCATCCCATCACTATATGCCACCAACTGTTATCACCCATCTAGACCTACAACCAATATATGAAAAAATAATTGTATGTAAAAGGGTGTGTGGGTAGTGGTTGGTTGATTGTGTTTTGTTTGTGAGTTTGTTGCTAAGTAAGAAAGTATCTTTCTAGAGATCTTGATTTGTTTGATGGATAAAAATGAAGGTAAGGAATAAGAATGAGGGTATGGGTGTTTGGTTTTGGTTGTGAAAAAGATGAACAAAATGATGTATGTTGCAGAAGATGTTGTTTGTATGTTTGATGATAAAAGTGAAAGGGGAAGATTTCTTGATGATATATCTGTATTTATTTATTTTTCTTTACATTGGTGGAGTCATTTGAATTTGATGATTACGTTGATTTTTTTATTCGGCAATGGTGAGGTGATGTGAATATTTTAATCATGGTTATTTTTTTGTTTGGCAATGCTCTGATAAATTAAAAGAACTAGGTCCGTCGCCCGTGCGCTGCCGCGGAGCGCGGGACTTTTTTTTAACGGCCTGATAACGCCAAATACTATTTGTCAGTCGTTGGGACTCACCGTGCAACGACCGATAACCTCGAAGACTATTTCCATAAATATTTTAAAATATATATTAAACTTCAACATTTTTTATAAAATCGTACGCATGTCAAATGCGCTGCAATATTGTGCTCATTTTGTTCGCAATTCGACGATCTTTTCAGCGACATATTTTTTCATGAATGAATCGATAGATATGCACTCCATATTAGATAAATGAAGTTTGTTATATAAAAAAGTCGTAAATAAGTTAAAGTTAACGGTGCATTTAAAAAATTCTTTTATTTTTTTTATTTTTCTTTACATTGGTGGGGCCATTTGAATTTGATGATCACGTTGATTTTTTATTCGGCAATGGTGGGGTGATGTAAATATTTTAATCATGGTCATTTTTTTTATTTGGCAATGTATCTGATAAATTAAAAGAAACAGGTGCGTCGCCCGCGCGCTGGCGCAAAGCGCGCGGCACTATTTTTTAACGGCCTGATAACAACAAATACTATTTGTCAGTCGTTGGGACTCACCGTGCAACGACCGATAACCTTGAAGACTATTTTCATAAATATTTAAAAATATATATTAAACTTTATTATTTTTTATAAAATCGTACGCATATCAAAAGCGTTGCAATTTTGGGCTCATTTTGTTCGCAATTCGACGATCTTTTCAGCGACATTTTTTTTTCACGAATAAATCGATAGATACGCGCTCTATATTAGATAAATGAAGTTTGTTATATAAAAAAGTCTTAAATAGGTTAAAGTTAAGGGTGCATTTTGATTTTTTTTTCTTTACATTGGTGCGGTCATTTGAATTTGATGATCACGTTGATTTTTTATTCGGCAATGATGGGGTGATGTGAATATTTTAATCATGGTTATTTTTTTATTTGCAATGCTCTGATAAATTAAAAGAATGAGGTGCGTCGCCCGTGCCCGAGACTATTTTTTAACGGCCTGATAACGCCAAATACTATTTGTCATTCGTTGGGACTCACCGTGCAACGACCAATAACCTCGAAGACTATTTCTATAAATATTTTAAAATATATATTAAACTTCAACATTTTTTATAAAATCGTATACATGTCAAAAGCGTTGCAATATTGGGCCCATTTTGTTCGCAATTCGACGATCTTTTCAGCGACATTTTTTTTTCATGAATGAATCGATAGATACGCGCTCCATATTTGATAAATGAAGTTTGTTATATAAAAAAATCGTAAATATGTTAAAGTTAAGGGTGCATTTTGAAAATTATTTTATTTTTTTCTTTTTCTTTACATTGGTGGGGTCATTTGAATTTGATGATCACGTTGATTTTTTTATTCGGCAATGGTGGGTGATGTGAATATTTTATTCATGGTCGTTTTTTTATTTGACAATGCACGAATTCCAATTTTTGATGTTTTATATATAATATATAATTTATACGAGGGTATATTATATATATACACATTTATCATTACACTAAATGCCAAAAACAGTAACGGGATTTACTGTTCATCGATGAAAATTGTAGTCCACATCGGCTAGGCCTACTGTTCATCGGCCCAAAAAAAAAAACTTTATACTCCCCCCTTCTTTTGTAAAAAATAAGAAGAAAAAAAATTACGTTTTCGACTTTTTATCGACCTGGGCCAAAAAAAATAAAAATATACATATCTAAGAGCCCAAAGAAAACTATTTACCAAACCGAAACTTGCACAACAACAATGCAAAAAACTTAGCTCCCGCGGCAACGCGCGAGGTAATTACCCCCTCGTTTACAAACAAAACAAAATAATCACTAATTTGGTAGACGGGCTAAATGGGTCCAAACAGTGGGCCTTTATTAACCAACACAAAAGAATAGATCAATATGGGGTGTTCCGTGTTCATCTGTTGGTAAATCGGGTTATGCATTCTTGACCAACAACCTATATCCGGTCATATAGCATGACTATTTGTTGGGCTTATACTTTTTTTTACTTAATTATCCACATGTTACTCACAATAAAAATATTTAAAAAAATGGTACCCTGTTTTGTATTGATAAAAAATTAATAACAAAAAAACGACAAAAAAGGCCCTCAAATTCTCACTAATTACGACTTTTTGATACAACAAGTTTTCTTTATCAGTATATAGCAAACACATGGCGCACTTTTAATGAAAAATACAACCCTTTAAATTACGACCAAAACGAGTCCAATATTAATACGCTTTAAACGTGCGATCTTATAAAAAATATTAAAGTTCAATACACATTCTTATAAATACAAACAGTGGGCCTTTATTAACCAACACAAAAGAATAGATCAATATGGGGTGTTCCGTGTTCATCTGTTCGTAAATCGGGTTATTTTATTTATTAGGTTAATTTTTTTTGGTAAAACCGAAAATTGAAACGAATTCAAATTATATTAAACCGAATTAAAAATCGAATTTAAATTCGGTTCAGTTTTCGGTTGACCCGAGTAACTCAAATTACATTATTTATATATTTTTAAAATTTAATTATATAGATTTTTAGCAATTTTTTTTATTTCAAGCTTAAAAGTGTTCTTTTTATATTGGAATAGATTTTAGTGGTCTTTTTATGTATAAAAATATATATTTATTTGAATTCGGTTTTTGGTTTAGATTTTTAAAACCATATCCAAACCGAAAACTAAAAATTTAATTTGGTTCGGTTGAAAAAGTCTGTTCGATTTTGTTGGTTCAGTTTCCGTTTTCAGTTCTTGTGGCTACCTAATGGCTACCTAGTTTACTAGACAGGATAAATGAGCCTAAACAGTGAGCCTTTATTAACTAACAATATGTTCACTATCTTGTCTTTAATAATCTAAATGTAGAACGTAATGTAATATGCCACGTTTGATTGGTTATTAAATCAATAGGTGTAGAAGGACAATGAAAATTAATTCGTAAAGTGGTCGACTTTGATTATACATAAACCGAGTTGTTTAGCTAGCAAGTTCTTAAGCATATAAAAAGTTTCAACTAAATTAATTAACAATAAAAAGCTATATTGACGAATTCCTAGAAAAATGAAACTAAATTTATATTCTCGTAATTTAAAGGCTTTGATCGTGATTTTGCTTTAGGCCTCTCGACACTTTGAGATGACCCTGTCCCTAGATCACTGGCCACACTGGGTTTAATATCTAGTACTGTAACCAAATATCTATATTATGAATGGAAGTTGTTAGAAATTGGGGTTATCGACAGGCCATCAGCCATCACAAGTACTGAAGTACTACTAATATCATTTAACAATAATTGTTGCTTCTTCTAGTTCTTATTTGTTGTCATACTTTGCTATCAATGACAAAATTACACCAATAAAAGTTAACGATTGCTCATTTGCTCTGCAATGTTGTCCAAAGCCATCAGTTTTGCGTCACCGTTGTTTAAATACAGGAAATTTCGTGTAAATAGTTACTAGGAAATGTATTTCTTGATCAGGTATAGTCTTTTCGAATGTACCGAAGGAGAATCACAGCTTCAAAACTCCTTTGCTAATCTAGCACGGCATAGACAGACCAGACACGTTACTCCAGAAGTATGTTCGAAGGAATGTCAGGTCCGGTGTCACTAGCGCCGGGCTTCAGGAGCAGACCTAAGGACCAACCCGGAAAGTGATGTACTAGTCTGGACCACTACACAACAAACGACAATCGGCTCTGTCAGAGAACCAAAGAGGAAGTACCAACCCAACGACCTGTCTCCGCTGGTCCTTAGACGACAAACACCCATCCTCGTGTCGTCATGGTAAGACTCGAGTAGTATAAATAGGGAAACTCATTCCCTCGAGGAAGATAACACACACACTTTGAACCATACTTCCTTTCTTATATTCTTTTCGCAATTATCTCATACTACCCATACTTAATCTCACGTCAGAGTTGGTCCCGGACTAAAAACCCGGGGCGAGCTAACGGTGTTATTTCTTAATTTCAGCTAGGGTACGAAGCAACAACATCCGGAGGAGCCATGCTGAACCCGACAATCACAAAGATTGAGGCCCATTTGCCAATCCCAAGAGTTCCACGTAAATTTGCTTCAACATTGGCGACATACGTGGAACCGGCATCCCAATCTACTTGAACTAGAAGAAGGTGAAACCTTGGTTGACCCGCAACCAGAAAAGGAATGAGTCCAAGGGGCTGAGGAAGAAGGAATGGAAACAGGTTCACGGGAAGGACCCTCCGCACCGGCCCAGTTGGCCCAAACAACTCCTTCTTCGGCTTTCATCAAAGAAAACATTGATATGTTAAGGACAATGATCAAGGAACATGACCAGCAGACCAAGACAAAGTTGACCCTAAAGAAGCTCACCTATGATGATTCTGAAATAGAAGGGTCGGAAAGCTCCAAATCAAAAGACTTGTCAAAGAGATCCTCCGATAGATCCTCCAGAACAGCCGGGACACGAAGCAAGGTTCGTTCCTCCGGGAAGAGTCAGAGGAGTTTGTCCCGCAGCAAAACATCGTCCCACTTAAGAAGGTATGAAAGGTTGGGAGCAGGAGTAGGTCCAAAGCAAAAGCTAAAGAGGGAAGAACCAAGTCCATGACAAGAAGGTTTGGGCACAAGGAGACAAGTTTGTACTCCGATTACGAAGAAGACTCGGAGGACACCTGCGAGGACCTGAGTACGCCCTACAAGAGACCCAAGCCCACGCCTTTCACTACCAGAATCACCTGCTTCAAGTACCACCGGAGGGCCAAGCTCCCAAGGAACATAAAGGTGTACGAAGGAAGCAAAGATCTAGAGGATCATCTAGGCATCTTCTCCGCTGTCGCGGAACAAGAGGAGTGACCCATGCTGATCTGGTGTAAAATGTTTCACCAAACCCTGAGTGGTGCGGCACGGATCTGGTTCGATGACTTGGACCCAAAAAGCGTGGACAGTTTTGAAGAGCTAAGCCAGAAATTCTTGGAAGAATTTTCGCAACAGAAGAGGTACACCAAGGATCCAATAGAAATCCATGGTATCTAAAGAAGGTTGAATGAGGGCTTGCAAGCATTTATGGATCGGTTCAAGTCAGAAAGCTCGCACATCAAGGGTGTGCCGCCTGTGTTGCGTATCTTGGCATTCATGCACGGTCACAAACATCCAGAGCTGGCTAAGAAGCTTAATGATAAGATCCCGAAGAAGGTGGATGAAATGTTTGAGAGGGTCAGAGTGTTCATCAGAGGCGAGGTCGCGGCATGGTCGGTCGAGGTAGCTAAAGCCTCGCAGTAAGACAAGGGGAACGGCCGTACCAGATGGTTTGAAGGTCAAGAGAGAATCAGAGGAAGGAGCGGCCTGAGAGAATCCAGAAGGAGCATGTGCTCCATACTTAAGAAGAGAAACGTTCACACCCTTCACCAAAACACCAAAAGAGATCCTAGCAATGGAAAGTGTAAGCTTCCCACCTTCACCATCATTGATAGGGACTCTAGAGAAGCAAAATTTAAACAAGTTCTGCGATTACCATAGGGACAGAGGACATAACACTAACATTTGTTACCACTTGAAGAAATAGATAGAGGAAGCTGTGGCATTAGGAAAGTTGGCTCATTTAGTAAAGGATATCCGCCAGGGCAATCAAAGAAACAGAGGTCAAGGACGTGGAAATGTAAAGGTAATAAATATGGTAGGTTTGGGAGGAAACCGCAAGAGGCCTATGAGACGGAGGAGCTGAGAGTAACGGAGGAAATTGAATTTTCCGCCGATACCTCAGAACAGCCTCACTAATGCTCTGATCATATTGGAAGGTACGATCGAAGGCATTCGGGTCCGAAGAATCTATGTGGACAGGGAAGCTTGTCGGAAATAATGTACGAACACTGCTTCAAGAGATTTGGTGCTTATACTAAGTCAAAGCTAAGGAAATCGAATGCTCCCCTTGTTGGGTTTTCGTAGGAAATCTACCACTCCCTAAGGTTGATAGACCTCGGGGTAACCATGGGAGAACCGAGAGGAAACAAAACCATCATGCTGGAGTTCGCCATAGTCAAATGTCTCTCCCCTACAATGTCATCCTAGGGAGAATGAGGATGAGAAGCCTCAGCGCAGTAGGGTCAACCATACACTCGATGGTCAAATTTCCAACGGTTAATGGGGTAGCCACTTTGAAAACCTGCAAGGAAGCCTTAAGAGAATGTAGGCAAATAGAGGAAATGAAGAATTCATGGAAGGAAACACAATGGCGGCAGCAAATGGAGCAGATGTCAAGGATAAGAGAGCAATCCATATTGCGGAACCAAAACATTCCCTGTCGCAGGCTAAGAAAGGAGCCTATGAAATCCGAAGGATCTTGGGAGGAAGATACAGTAAAGGAAAAAGTGGAAGTTCACGATGGTCGTCCGAATCAACCTGTGTTGATCAATGGCAAGTTGTCAATTGAATGCAGACATAACTGTTAGAAACACAGAAAGTGGTGGTTACATAGTCACTTATCTAGTTAAATCATAGTCTAGGGATTAGTTAATAAATAGACAAGGACTTGTATGCAATTATGTAATATTACCCTTTTCCTTCTTAGTCCCTCCTCCCTTCCTATATAAAGGAGGCTAAGGTAAGGAAAAGGGTGGTGATTTCTTCTTATTCTAATATAATATTCTTATCTTTTTTCCCTCTCCACTCCTCTCCCCACATCACCCATCTCTCTACTCTATCTCTAAACTTAGTAGTGTAGTGTATGTTTATGATATCTATCGATTGATATCAATCACCATGGGATGATTAAAAGTGTTTTGTGTGTGTTTAAGATTCAAAGTTTTGGTTTTTTACTCTTTATATGGTTTGCTGATGCGTATTTTATTTTAAAATATATTTTATTCAAGTTTTAAATTTATAAAACTCAATTCACCTGAAAAACACACTAACGGGCAGAGAACCCAGTCGTGAGTAGTGTAGAGATGGTAAATTCGAGGTCGTCCCAAGAGCTAAGTGTTAATTAGTTTTAATTTGAATTGTCACGTTTTGAAAATGGTTTGAGATTGATTTTGAAAATAACAGGAAAGTAAAAATGCAAAAAGTAAAAGAGATAGAAGATATCAGGGAGATAGGCGTGCTAGCCTAGCCAATTCATTACTACCGTTATAACTATGTTTTCCTGTGTAATGTTACATCATGGTTTCTTGGTGGTTTCTAAAGTCGACAGAACTAAATAGATATCTTT
>BQNB010157613.1:0-11937 GCA_026074375.1 Tanacetum coccineum | reverse complement strand
ACAAGTAAATAGAATTAACTTAATTAGATTAATTAAAATACTGATAGAATATAAGGTTAACAACCTCGCTCTTAGTGTTCAACACCCTGCTTACCACGAAACTCTACCCGATTGGGTACACTGCCCGTTAAAGTGTTGTTTTAGGATAAGTCGACTAAATATAAATTTAAAACTTGGTAATCAATAAATTGACCCAACACGACATCCCATCAATGAGGTGTCATTTTATACACTTTTTCGGTGTAATTTAACCCTCTAAATCATGCAAATATGCCCAGATTATGTGCTCGATCATTTGTTTTTGTATTTTTAGCATTTGGATGGCTTTTAGAGGAAATACACGTGACTTAGGCTCAATTAGAGAAGACACAGACAAGACTACGACTCTACACCAACTATCTTGAAGAAAAGCATACAGTGCGTGGAGACGGCGTCACCAATTACAAGCGACAGCGTTAAAGTTATCAAGGGACAGCGTTATGGAATTCTAGACGGCGTCAGAACGAAGCCGACTTAAAGAAACCCTAGAAGACCATTGCGACAAGACGACGTCAGGAACATAAAGCGACGCCGTCACGCTTGTTTTCTTATATATACAAATCCGTTTTTAGAGTTTTATGTGTATAACTTTATGTCAAAACCTTCTTGTAATAGCCTCAACTACATGATTTAATCAAGTGAAGTTCATTTATCCCTTATCACTTAATATGTCTATGTAGATCCGTTTAATGTTGCTTCTTGTGATGGGTGTGCGCGTTAGGCTTTAGAAAACTAGCCATAAGATATTAAATTAGCATAGACATCTAGGGAAACGCGAGTGTGTTGAAAGGATACCATCGGTAACAGTCTTCATACTACCTTACCCCTAATATGGTTGATCCCTCTTAAGATATTTCAATTGCATGTAATGTACTCTTAGGGGCCTTGGAATAGTCTTCATACTACCTTACTTGTGCGTTGCCTTAACGAAATATTACATAGACGACGGGTTCGTGTAATTCGTTCATGACTTAGGAAATACTTACACAGATCTTCACAAGTGTGACAAAGCAACATGATTAGAAGAATGTAGGATCCCGATTTACACTTTCACTTCATATTACGAACCACAAATCAAACTAGAAAATAGATAAAGAAAGATTGAGTTGATTTAGAGAGAGAAAGAAGAGAGAGAGAGAGAGTTGAGAGAGAAACTAGAGATATTATTTAGAAAAATGAGAAGAGATATTTTCTAAGTAAAAATATCTATATATACGCGTCGAGCGAGCTACGATTTTTCTAAGTAAAAATATCTATATATACCCCTACACATTTAATGTGACGCGCGGGATATTTAACTGGACTCCGGCCTTGGTTTTGCTTGGGATTAAACCCAAAACATATACAATATTAGATTAACTATCGAGCCCGATTCCCGATAATATTCTATTACAACATTAACTAATTAATTGACCGAGACTTAAATACATAATGAACGAACTTCATGTTCGACTCAATATTTTAAGGCTAACAATCTCCCCCGAAGTGAGTTCATTGATGACACTCCTTCATGAGATCATTGAATTTGCCTTTGTCTTAAGCTCATGTGTCTTGGTCTTCCCCCCCCTCTTTGTTCATGTTGTAAGCTCTTCCTTCATGCTTTGCAGATCTTGACTTTGACCTTTTGTCATAGTATTTAATCGTTATGCCATCTTGCGATCTTGTGTCTTAACCAACATTCTCATATTATGCCTAATCTTGAAAGCTTCAAATCAGAGTTTGCGGAAGTCTTTGTCTTTAAATCTTACTTCTGGTTGATTGTCGTTTGTAAATGAGCATGAAATAGTGGTAATGATCAACTTTTGGTTATTGGATACCGTCACCACCGTTTAACGGCTGCAGTTTACGTTATGATAATCGAGAAAAATGATTGAAGAGGCAGCAAGTCGTACGTAGATGCGCGAGTGAGCGCGCGCGTCGTAGATAGTTGTAACCATCGGAGTTTTAACTTTATCAAAATTCATCAATCACGTCAGATGCTCGAGATACTCCTTTTCTCCAAATGAGATCCATTTCACAAGTTTGATTCATATAGAATTCCACAAGCACTACCAAACTTTTTAATGCTGAACTCAAGCAGATTTCTTCATCTCATTGTGAATACATTAGTATACTCCACTCGGATGCTGCAAATATTAACATGATATGGCGTAGACTCTATAACAGCTTTGAAGCGCATACAGTCAGTTTTCAAGCTCGCGTTGTTAGGTGAGCAGCGCGAGTGAGTGAGCGCGAGAGACGAGATTTTTGAATTGATCCTCTTTGGCTCAGACTCGATTAACATTTTGGTTTTAGTTACTCGAGCTGAGCATATTGCCACCTAATTCAATATCCAACAGATCTCATGAGCATGTCAATAGATAACGTGTGTATCTCATAGTACAAATAGACAAGTTTTTTTAGAGTCGAGTGCGCGGCGGGGCCGGTGTTGTGCATGGCTGAAGGGTTTTTAGATCGCTGATCGCGCGCTACTGGGCTATGATGTCATTTTCATGTCCAAATCAACTGTGATTCTGACAGACATATTTATTGACCCCCGGTTCTGCCTTAAGTATATGAAGTCTTCTTTTTAGAACCTTTAATCCATAACATTTCTTGTATTTCAATTCTTCACGGCCTTCAATGCTTACCATCACTACCTATACTAACACCTTTTGTGATTGGCGTTCTATGTTTAGCTCAATCATATCGGCATTATTCCCATATACATACATCTCCAATCATACCTAAGGACTGAGATGTTCTTAACTTTGGATTATCCTGTATAGATCCTCCGGTTCACTTGGTTGATCATAGATTGATTCCTAAACCTAACCAACCTTTAATGACTTCAAATTCGCGTGAAATAAGATGTTTTGGTAGTGGAATATCGAAAACCATAAAACCTTTCACACATTGAGTCAATTAAACATTTTTTTTAAAATACATTTCTCCCCTTATTTTAAATAATAAACACTTAGTTTTTTGAAATACCTTTATTAAAATAGGTCTAGTGACGACGAGGGTGCAGAGTGGGTGGAGAAAATATTATCACATGAATGGTTTGGAACATTTTGATAATGTTTTGATACATAAGAATTGTCGATGTTGATGTATCCAAAACATTAAAACTTTGTTTTTTCGAAAAACTCCCCCAAAAATAGGACCAATTGAGAAATTGTTGTCTTTTGAAAACATTGTAGGGTTGGAGTGTTTGAACACACAATTTTGAAAAGTTTTCTATTATGAATTGTCCATCTGAGAAATTCTTGAAAATTGTGGTTCACTTTTTTGAAAAACCATAATGTTAGAGGACTTCTCTTCTAACGGTAAGGTTAAGCGCACTAAACGTAACACTATCTGATTTATCATGTTAGTCGTTAATAAACATTGAATGTCTTGTAAGGAACAGCTCAAGACCGAGAAACGTTAATTATACTATCTATAGCTATATATATTGCGTGTATAAGTTATAAACCTTCTTTATTTGAAGTCCGGTTATGTACTAGACATTTGCACATAAGCCATTTAGAAAAAAGAAATGAACATGTTTTTGAAAACTATATTGCTACGCAGCGGGGCGACGTGAGACGTTGGCATTTTCACAACCCGTGTCAAGTAAATTGACATTTCTAAGCACAAAATGAGTGCGTCGGAGGGTTGCGCGAGAAAGACATGTCAAGATTCTTTAGGAAATTTCTATCTTTTCTAATTTTGTATTATTTACATTTGTCCTCACATTGCTATTTTGATGTGAATAGTTAATATCCAACTCTTGTCGGTAATGTAGCTGTCTTGTTTTCTTAAGGAATGCTTTTGGAACAGCTTGAACTTGACTGTTCATTGTTGGTCTTTGAATTTCGAGGTCTGAACGTTTATGATCAAAGTCATTGATGATGAACGAGTCCTGAATCTGATGTGAACAATAATCATTGCCATAAGACCGAGGCAATCTGCTGTGATCAAACGTCTTGTGATCTTTGTGGAACGCCTGAATGTATTTTCAGCAAGACCGCCAGTTGATGTAAGCTCATCTTTTGTGAAACCATTCTGGCACTAGTTTCTTAGATATCAGTAATTTCAGCAACCACACTCTGAGATTTTCCTGCTTTTCATTGTATAGTGCATCTTCATTTAGGTCAATTCTTTGTTGCTTTTGACCATTGAATGATATACCTGCACTTAAACCCCATTTGTTGCTTGTCATGAATATAGGATATCTACTATATGAAACATGGCGTGGTTCACTTTCAACCTTGCGCCTTAGTAAGAGTTAATAACGTTCCTGTGGGAATCCCCAAAACAAACATACTAAAGATTCTAACTCGTTGGTTTCCACATAAGACAAGATTCGAGATTCATGTTTTCTCTTCAGTGACAGTGGTAGTCTTTTTGTTTAGAGAACCTATGTCCCTGGGGGATCTGTCTTTCTGGTTTCTTATTCATGCACTTGACTTTTTCTAGCGGGCATATATCCTTTGTATCCCTTATGGGATATTGCATCCTTATTACTGTGCAGTAGGCACGAGGATTTAAAACCTTGAGAGGTATCCTAAACCATTCATCATGATTTGCACTGTAAAAGGCACTTTTTGCGGTAGACATTGCAAGTCCAAAATTGACTTCAAGAAAGGTTTTGTTTCCTATGTTCTTCCTAAGTGAACTCTTTGTTTTTGAAACCCACATACTCATTGATGCTTGCAAATTCCTAGTTTTTTTTTGGGGGTTTGCAACCATTTAGCAGATGTTGGGGACGATCTAGCAAATCAATCATACTAGTCCTTTCCATTCACTTCTTTTGTCTTTCTAAAGGTTGTGCACTTTTCTAGCTTTCTCTAGTCGTAATATGAACCATGTCATTTGAGCCTACAATTCTTTAGGTGAATGAAATGACACATCTTTAGGTTATTTCTAGAGGGTATCAGTGCAATCACATTGGTGATTCGAACTGGCTTGTTTTCTAATCCGAAGGCAAATGCTGTTGAGTGACTTGTTTTAAAACAAACATCTCCACGCGGCGGAGTTAGTTTTATAACCGACTTTTCGTTGAAAATCATCTCATTCAGGAGAATTAAGGGCGAAGGGTATGAGGCGGTTTTCCTAAAACTGAAACTGATGGTTTTGGAATCTTGAGCATTTGGTTTCGAACAACAATGGTTTAATCAAACTAAGTTTTCCACAAGAACTTCCTTTACTGTTACTCAATTAGTTTCTTTAACTCACTTATTGCTATGTTTCTGTCTTGTCATATTGAGCTTATCAAAACGGGGGTTGAGTTTGTCATGATATTTTTCACCTTCTTTTCGAAATACATTTGATCCGGGTTTCACTTTGAAACTAGTTGTTTTTCTCATTTGTTCTTTACCATTGTTGTAAAGATAGTTCAAGAAAAGACGAGTGTTTTTTCATAGTTTAGAAAAAACTTTTTAGACAAAATTATTATAACTTCTTTGTTAACGAATATTCAGTTTTGTTTCGAAAGCTTTTTGCAAGACATCACATTCTTTGACCCTTATGAAGATACAAGCGATTGTAATTCAGCATAATTATTTAAATAGATAAGAATCCAAATATAGAACAGAGTTAAACAGCCTTAGACACACACTCTTCGGCGAGCGCGTGAGCGTGCGAGAGCGCGAGCCTTCTCTTTGTTTGAAAAACAGCCATTTTCAGTGAGGTCCTTTAAAAAATTTCATAAAACTATTCTGATTAGTTTAATCAATAGGTTTCACTTTGTTTTATCTAATTTTTATATACTCTCGGTTATCAACATCATGTCTCTTCCCTATCAGGGGGCAAATCTGTTTGCCAGTTCAAAGTATCAAATGGACTCATACAACATGGTTTCAGATTGATCTTTCTTAGGTACCTATGATTGGGAAAAGGTTAGCTAAAACCCATTATATCGTCGCTTGGTGCTAACATATGAATGGTCTGAATTGACCTGATTACGAGTATAAACATTTTTCATTCAAAAAACATTAATGTTTTGTCCATTTCAATCATCTTGTCAATATCTTTACTTCCTTAACCTTAAAATCCGAAATGACCTTTGTTGCTATTTGAGATAACCGTCATTGTGACCTTGTTTAAAAGACTCTTTTGGGACTAATTCATCGTTCTGATTGAGAACTGAAATTCATAGGCCTTATTTTTCAACCTTTTAATTTCAATGTCTTTTTAGAGCTAATAGTCCTAGAGTTTTCATTTAACATTTGTTTGAGAGAATTTCATAATCAATCGCCCGGTCATTAAAGGCTTTGTACTTCTCAAAACTCCTTCGTTTTTTTGAAGTCAATCAGACAAGACGGTAGAGCTCTCTAAGACAACTATAGCCTCCCCAAAGCACTCAATGGTTTCATAAGTTAATTTTGCACTTTTCCAATTCTTGAGTCATGTGGCGTTAGAGGGGCTTTCTTAATTTGCTTTAAAATCGTTTGTTTTCCTCAGATCAAGAGTTAAAAATTTAAAGATAAATTAGCAAGCGCACTCACGCTCATTAGCACAGTACATGCTGCATTTTCATCAGAATGTTGTCTTCATTGGCAACACATTTCTTTTCATCATTGTTTTGGTACCTTTCCAATGGCGTTTTTAATGCGCGCTGTCAGAACTTGTTCTGCAGTAAGACTTCCTGAATCTTGCCATGAAACCGTAATGTTGCTTCCAATTCATGCTTACAATCTCTCATCTCTGATACTATCCCAATTGCATTTTTCAAGCGAGCGCGAAACTTTATCCGATGGATGAACCTCTTGAACCTTGCCACTTTTGAATCTGCAACTTCTTTCACTCAACCTTTTCAACGTCATCTTAATGCTCTTGCTCATGTACTTGCTTTCTATTATACATTGCCTCAATGGAGTTCATGTTCTGATGATTATTTCTGAATGTTTGGCTGTCATTTAGTGTAACTCTGAAGTTTTCTCTACTTCTCGATCTGATGAAAAAATCTGAATAAATTATCGAGAGGCCCTTTAACAAGTCAGAGTTATGAACCTTTCAAGAGGCGCGAGTAACTTTGATCACACTTAGAGCGATTTTGAATCCATCCGGTGAAGTGGTTCTTTTCTGCATTGAGAAGTGTTTCTAAGTTATTCAACGATAAGAGAGTAGAGATAACTGAAACTTGAAGGTTCTGACAACTATCACAAAGATTTGCAAACGCTGTGTGATTCTCCTCTATCACTCTCTCTCTCCTAAGAAAGTCTGTCTTTCGAGAAGTTTGAGTGGTTGATTTATGGTGCATTTAAGTTGTTTCAAGATTTTCTTTGAAAAATCTTTGCTTTTTGCGCGGAGCGGTGTTTTTTCCTGTATCTCGGTTCCTTTAAACTGAACCTAAAGATGAAATAACCTTTGGTTGCACCATTTTATCTTGAATTAAAAGGAAAAAGTTGTAGGATCTTAAGTGGATGTGAAGCTATTGAAGTGTGGTCTTGTATGCAATCACGTTCACTAAGGATTTTACCTTCTATATTAAAACCGATAGGAGATGACGAGAGAGGCTAGCGGGAATTTTACAAAATTCAATAGATCACCGTAATGATTTTGATCGGAATCACGGCCTAATCAAATTTAATTGTATAAAACAATAATTTTTCTGCTAGTTGTGTAGGCAGCAATTGTTTAAAAGCCACCACTCAGACTCGTGGCCAAAGAAATACAGAAGCCATGAGCTTAAAACAAAAACAATCTAACACAAAGAGTCCAAAAAACTGAAAAATTCAATAACGCATAATATCTCTCTATCTATAGGTGATAGATATATATATCTATCTATAAAACGCGATCCGTAAACCAGCACAAGTGTTTTAAACAAACTCGTTCCGTCTCGTTTTCTCTTCGATTGAGAGGTTCACGGGCCGGAAACGACATAGACGGATCAAAATATGCGGTTTTAACTGAACACCTTATCTTCACTCAAGATTTCTAGACAAAACGCAGTAACACCAAAACCATGACACCTAAACGCAGTACACCAAGAAGCTCGAGTGACGAGAACCAAAACCGCAATACAGGCAAAAACGCAGTGAAACCAAAACGCTTAACAAACACCAAAAAGCATAGACTTTGAATCAAAATGCAATGACCATTTAATCAAAACGCAACTTGAGATTTGGTCAAAACGCAATGAAGTCTTGATTTGGGCAGAGTTTCTCCTAGTCAAAACGCAGCCAATGATCAAAACGCAACCAATGATCAAAACGCAACCAATGATCAAAAAAAACGCAAAGCCATGGATCAAAAACCAACCAAGAACTTTGCCAGAGATCAAAACAAACACGAAATATACGACTTTTTTCCACCAAAAATCCCTAATAATCACCCTTGTTTGACCTTTTAACTTGATATTCTTTGCACAAAATTAGTGACCTTATGCCTTTGCGAGCGAGTTGCTTAATAACATAAAACATTCACACATCTAAACAGCAAAAATACCCGTTTGATTTTTTTTTATTCATATGACACAGACGAATTTGATCTTGGGTGAACCACAAGAATCTACCACGAATCCGACACACAGCTCTGATGCCAATGTAAGGATCGCCCGATTTTACACTTTCACTTCATATTACGAACCACGAATCGAACTAGAAAAGAGATAAAGAAAGATTGAGTTGATTTAGAGAGAGAAAGAAGATAGAGAGAGTTGAGAGAGAAACTAGAGATATTATTTAGAAAAATGAGAAGAGATATTTTCTAAGTAAAAATATCTATATATACCCCTACACATTTAATGTGACGCGTGGGATATTTAACTAGGACTCGGGCTCGGGTTTTGCTTGGGATTAAACCCGAAATATATACAATATTAGATTAACTATCGAGCCCGATTCCCGATAATATTCTATTACAACATTAACTAATTAATTGACCGAGACTTAAATACATAATGAACGAACTTCATGTTCGACTCAATATTTTGAGGCTAACAAAGAAGCAATTTAAGGAGTAGTGCATGATTAAATAAATACGTTCGTTTATCATATAAGTTATCACCAAAGTAGTTTAGATTATAATATAGTTTAATTAGATAAAACAAACCAACCTCTCAAACCATATGATTTTACCTGCTTTTTATAAAATAAAAATACAAAAAGAATCTTCTCTCAACCCCTCTCAACCCCGTAGACCTCTGTTAAATTCTGTTCGAGCCTTCCCAACCTATTCCCCTAGAGAACGATAATAACCCCCGAGTTTTGCCAATACAACACTGCAACGATTAGGTGCACTGCCTAGGGAGTAGTAAAACTTCTTGTTGAAGTCTAACGACGACCGCATGAGGCACCTAAGTTTGTATCATAGTCATGCAGCGTCAAAGCTTATTGTTATACTCTTAGGGCCCGTTTGGTTCAAGGTTTTGTTCAGGATTGTTAAGAAATTGGAATTAGATTCAAATTCTAAATTGTGTTTGGTTGAAAAACTGATGGAATTGGAATGTATTAATTTTCATAAAATCCATGTACTAAAGAATTAAACATTCCTTATACAAAGTGATGGAATCTTTAAAATTCCACAAGGAATTAAAACATATAGTGAAGTGTAAAATACATCCTTGTGGTTTACCTAAAACCGTCTCACGTCCCTCGTTAACACTTTTGTGCGTTATTTTTTAAAAGAATTTTTAATTTTTAAAATATTTTTTCGTACTTTATTTAAAAAAATTCGTACTTTATTTTTAAAAAACTTAAACACTTTATTTTTTATAACGTATGAAATTACTTGGTAAATTTAAAAAAAAAAGTAAATTTCTTTTTAAAAATTATTTAAAAAATTTCTTTTTTAAAATAACGTAAGAAAAAAGTTTAAAATAAAATTATATTTTTTTTAAATAACATACGCAAAAATAAAATAAAAAAAAAGTAAAAAAGAAATTACAAAAAATTATTATTTGTAAACCAAACGGAAATCTGGCATGCAATTTCATTTCTTTCTCCTAACCAAACACATGACATATTTTGAATTTTGACATTCCAATTCCCTAAGATTCTCAATCCTTGATAGATTTCAATTCTCTGAAAAAATATTCTACGAACCAAACGGGCAACCAACATCAAATGTAACAACCAATGCCTTTAGGCTCGACAAAATCTCGTCATTCAGAAAAAATAGGGTTGACTGCAAAATTAAGAGTGTGACAATCAATTTTTCAAAAATATTCCTGATCGAATATTCTCTTAATAGTTGATTTCAAATTTTGTTATATTTTTTTTGAATACTCCGTGAAGTCGTCTATGTAGGTACCTCACCTTAACACTTTGTTCCCGAGTTTTAAAATGAAAGAAAAGAAGAAAAAAAGACAAAAATGGGCAGAAAAGAAGATGAGAGAAACGCAATTTAATTTTGTGTACCGTGTTCCCGAGTTTGTGAGAAAGAGTAAGAAAGAACATATGATTTTATGATTATACCCTTTGTTTCATATAAACTTTATGTTTTATTCAAGAGAGAAGAGATAAGAACAAGAGAGTAAGGGTTCGCTTATTCCGTTCATTTAACATTTCATTACGTCCTACCAAACGAACCCTTACTCTCCTCTTCTTCTCTCTTCTCTCTTGAAAAAAACTCAAGAACAAAAATTTGTTTTGTTTTCTTCCCACTTCTTTTCCCTTTTTTCAAAAGTAAAACTCGAGAACGCAGTGTAAATAAACATTTGTCATAATACTATTTTTGTGCTTCAAAGTTGAGTGTCATTCATGAAACACTGAAACTTACAAAGGATATGCACTTAGTATACAACTTAAGAGTCTGTTTGGCGCGCGGTGTTGTGCTTTTTAGGACGGTGAGTAATGGGTATTTTGATTTTTAGTTATCGTATAGCAAAGAACGATGAGCATTTTGATTTTTATTAGTCGTTTGACAAAGGAAAATTAATTCTCCAAAGCTTTTTAAGAAGTTGTGGCAAAGAAGCAGTGAGTTGTGACAGTTTAGTTTGTGTTTCTGTGTTATCTTGCTATAGACACATCGGTAGATACATATATCGTACTTATTTGGTCACAAATTTATTAGATGATAAATAAGCCCAAGCCCGGTTTGTGGGTTTAGGTTATCTAGGTTTCACCATTATAAATAATGGTCAATAATAAAGTTATACCTGCGGGGTTTTACATTATTCTCATTTCAAATTATCATGCTTATTTCAAAGTCTAAAGCATAAAGCAACTAAGTTAGAGAAAGCATAAAGAAAATGGGTCTCTCTACCTAAAACAAAGTCTAAAGCACAAAGCAAATAGGCTCTCTACCTAGAGAAAAAAAGGGAGACAAGCAAACATCTCTAAGCCTACTATCTAACCATCTAATCTAATTTTAGCCCTCCACTCGTTCCTATAAGAGGTCTTGTACTCAGACAAAATAAAATCATTCATGTCATGCTTCACTTGGTCCTTTCACATAAGTTTTGGTCTACCCCTTCTCCTCCGGTCCTCGAATACCAAAACTTTCACTCTCCTAACTAGTACTGACTGTGGTCTTCTCCTAACATGTTCGAACCACCTCAACTGTCCTTCCCTCATCTTGTTGATGATAGTCCTGACTTCAAGCTTCGCTCTATACACTCCATTAGGAATCATGTCAAGCATTGTTTTACCACAAGTCTACCTTAGCAAGGGCTTTCGTAAGTGGCCAACACTCTGGCTCGTACAACATGGATGGTCAAATTGTGACTCTATAAAATTTTCCCTTCAGCTTGAGAGTGTCAAATCTATCGCAAAGGACTCTTGTGGCCGCCCTTCACTTCATTTAGGCTGCTCTAATACAGTGCGATATGTCTTCGTCAATCCACCCCAATTTATGAATCACTGATCTACGATATCAAAAAGAATACTTTGGTTGTAAGATCTTACCTCCAATACAATTATACACTTCTTCGTTGTAGACGATCTCAAAGCTATCGAAATCACACCTTAGATATTCTGCCCTCTC
>BQNB010157612.1:0-15130 GCA_026074375.1 Tanacetum coccineum | reverse complement strand
CAATCTTATTCATCCTTACACTGTATAAAACATCAAATTTACAGTAAATTATCCCAATTGAGGATACTCATGCCATTGTGGTCTGCATACTTGTTAGCTGACTAGGTGGCTAACCTTTGTATTGGTCCTATCTCAAGTAGGTCATGGAACTCAACTGAAACCTCGAGGGACTATAGAAAATGAGGATCTTCTATTTACGAATCTTAAAACTGAATGCCAAACAGTCATTTATTCCCCAAAACAACCAATATCTCATTATAAACCAGTTTCTAGTCATTAACTGAAACACCAAGCTTTGTGTTAAAATGGCCAGAAAAGGTTACCTAAAGAAATGCCTAGCTAATGTTTCCTTTTAAGCTAATTATAGTCGATTTTTCTCATTTGACCCGTTATAATATAATAAAAGGAGTCCTAACCTCATTTTTAAGCAATGAAAGGAAGCACACATCAACAAAACTTGGGAGCCTCTACAATCATGGTCCCTTATCATTACTATCGTCCAATATCCTCTAAAGACATGTCGACTGGAAATTAAAATTAAAAGTATTAAATATAATAATCATAGTAATAATGAATATATAAAGGTATGGTACTGAATTACTGATAATAAGAAGTGTAAGTATTTGATTTTTACCACATTTGGTAAAATCCCCAACTAAGGGTCAAAAGTTAGAAAAAAACGTAAATGTTACCATCTCAATTGTTAACATATCAACCTCAAACACATAAACTCAATGCTCTTATTTCTTTTTTAGTTTGCCTTGTTTATATGTTGTTGTGTAGTATCTAATTCTTATTGTCATCCTGACTATTTGCTATTTCCACCTAAAATAACACATAATCAAATCTCAACCTATCTTTTTAAGTGAGATAATGATAAATTATCGGATCATCAACTATAACAATTCTAATACGTAAACCATTATCAATGACGAATATTTTAACATATTGGATGGAAATTATGAAGAGAAAACTTACATGAGTATCGAGGGATTTCTCCAACACCCTTTTCGGCATTGAATTGGAGCTCGGAAATTAATCAGATGTGGTATATTGTATCAGAGGTATTCCTTGTTCAACTGTTGAGCCTGCAATTCAACATAAAAGAATAGTGTGAATCATAAAAATCAGTTATGTACAAAAAATTGCAACATAATTAGTACCTTAACAAATATCGAACCGTTGTTCTTGTGTCATGACCTGAGCACGAAAGTGATGCAAATGCTTTCACTTCGAGTGTTGCCTTCTCACTACAACCCAAACCATTCAATTAGTCAAATATATTCAAATCAAAATCAAAATTAAAAAACTGAAAAGATTAACAAAAAAGAGATTTTAGATTTAATTGTAAATAAAATTCATTCAAATTTAAAATCAAAGAAACCTTGCAAAAGATTATAGATCCATTGTATCTTCATAATATGGTGATGGTGTTGAATTAGAAAACACCGGTAATAAAGCCATAAAACCTAATTAGAAACTATACCTGTGTGTGTGTGTGTGTGTTTTGATGAATTATGACGAATTTCTTATGTAGAATTTGAAAACTGTTCTGTCATGTGTGAGGTCAAGAGAGATTTCAAATTGTTTGTATGAGAGAAGTTCAAGAAAGTCAGCATAAATCATACCCATAAATCATCAAGATAAATATGGAACTGATTAATGTTGTTACTGATTGAGAGAAGATGGCTGATTTTTTGGTATGAAACTTTCTTTTAAAAACTTATTGCCGTTATTTTAGCAACTGATATGCTTCTGGGAGAAGATATCCAAATTCAGATTATGCGTTTATCTGGTTTGTTTTTTAAAAACTTTCACAACTACAATTGTGGTCTAGTGGTAGACTCATATACCCTGGGTGCATAGACCAAGGTTTGAATCATGTATGTTACATATGTTTTTAACATTAACACGTCAAGCCTACGTGGAATTCACATATGCACATATGGATTAAAATGTAACTGAATTCTAGGTGGAATAAAAGTTGCTTACGTGGAATTCACAAGTGGTGAGGTGGATTAAAATGATGGCATTGTTTAGTGATGATGTGGCATTTATGTTGCATGAGGTGTCATTTATTTATCCTGTTATATATAATGTAGTGTATATATATATATATATATATATATATATATATATATATACACACACACACATAGGGTGGGGTTATAATAAAAAAGATAGTTATAATAAAAAGGGTAAGATAAAATCCTAGCCATTGGATCAAATTTTAATAGATTAAAAAAAGCGGTGGTATTTTTGTAAATATGTAGAACTTCAGGGTTGTATGTAAAATAACCAAAAATCAAAAAACGCCCCTTTTCTTTTCTCAGAAAAATCCCGATCTGTTTTCATTTCAATCAAAACACTCTCTTTCTTAAAAAACACACTAAATACACACACAAAACCTAATTTTTTCTCGATCAGATCAATCCAGTCCATGATGGTTTATCAGATCTTACACCGCCTGGTACGTTAATCTTACTGCATCTATTTTATCAAATTAAATTCTTTTTTAATATGATGAAGTAAACTTTTTAAATCCATAAACGAGTGTGTGTAGGTATATGTTTATGTATGTTCTCATCTAGATCTAAAACCATATGTAGAAAAATATATATAAAAATGTGTTTAAAAAGTTGCATACAAAATGTTTGATAAAATGTTTCAACTAGACTTTGTAACTGTGATGTGGTAGGATATGAGTTGTAATGCAGTAGTTTACTTGTGTTTTCTTGCTTTTGCCTGTGATGTGGTAGGAAATGAACTGTAATGCAGTAGGTTACTTGTGTTTTCTTGCTTTTGCCTGTGATGTGGTAGGATATGAGTTGTAATGCAGTAGGTTACTTGTGTTTTCTTGCTTTTGCCTGTGATGTGGTAGGATATGAGTTGTAATGCAGTAGGTTACTTGTGTTTTCTTGCTTTTGCATGTGATGTGGTAGGAAATGAACTGTAATGCAGTAGGTTATTTACGTTGTTCATAGGAATAATTTAGTGTAAATGTGGCTTGCCGGTTTTAACGATATTGATTGTGTTTTCTTGCTTTTGTTTGTGATGTGGTAGGAAATGAATTGTAATGCAGTAGGTTACTTATGTTGTTCATATGCATGATTTAATGTAAATGTGGCTTGCCGTTTTTAACGATATTGATTTTGCTTGCCTACTTTTGTCTTTGATGTGGTAGTAAATGAACGGTAATGCATTAGGTTACTTACTAGTTCATAGGCATGATTTAGTGTAAATGTGGCTAGCCGGTTTTAAAGAAATTGATTGTGTTTTCTTGCTTTTGTCTATGATGTGGTAGGAAATGAATTGTAATGCAGTAGGTTACTTATGTTGTTCATATGCATGATTTAGTGTAAACGTGGCTTGCCGTTTTAAACGAAATTGATTTTGCTTGCCTACTTTTGTCTTTAATGTGGTAGGAAATCAACTGTAAAGCAGTAGGTTACTTACGTTGTTCATAGGAATGATTTAGTATAAACGTGGCTTGCCGGTTTTTACAAAATTGATTGTGTTTTCTTGCTTTTGCCTGTGATGTGGTAGGATATGAGTTGTAATGCAGTAGGTTACTTGTGTTTTCTTGCTTTTTGCCTGTGATTGTGGTAGAAATATGATTAGAAATGAATGTAGCTGTAGGTATACTTATGTTGTTCATAAGAATGATTTAGATAAAGTGGCTTGCCTGGGTGGGGTGGGTTTTTCAATGAAAATGATTGTGTTTCTTGCTTTTCGCCCCTATGATTTTTGTGGTTAGGATTCTATGAGTTGTAATGCAGTAGGTTACTTGTGTTTTATTGCTTTTGCCTGTGATGTGGTAGAAATGAACTGTAATGCAGTAGGGGGGGGGGGGGGGGGGGGGATGGGGGGGGTGGGGGGGGGGGGGGGGGGGGGGGGGTAGGGGGTTGTTGTGGGGGTGGGGGGGGTGGGGGGGGGGGGGGGGGGGGGGGGTGGGGGGGGGTGGGGGCGGGGGGGGTGGGGGGGGGGGGGGGGGGGGGGGGGGGGGGGGGGTGGGGAGGGGAGTGGGGGGGGGGGGGGGTGTTGGGGGGGTGGGGGGGGGGGGGGGGGGGGTGGGGGGTGGGAGGGGTTATTTTTGTTGTTCATTGGATTAATTTAGTGTAATGTTGGCTTGTGGTTGTTTTTAACGATTTGATTGTTTTTTAATTGCTTTAGTTTGTGGTGTGTTTTGGGGTTACGTTGATTTCGTCGTTGTGGGTTGGGTACATTGTCAGTGATGTGGGTTTCGTTGTGCTCTGTGGTATGGTTTGGTATTATTTTTATGGATTTTTTTTTGTGTATTTGCTCCCGGTTCGGATTGTTTGGTCCGTGTTGATGTATGGTGCTGTTTTGATTTGATTATAATAAGTTTTTTTGTTGGGGTGATTCATTCTGATTGCCGATGATACTTTTGATTCTGTGATTTTGTTTGTTGATATTGTTGTTTGTTTTTTGATGGTATCTTTTGTTCTTGGTGTCGTTTGGTTTTAACGATATTGATTGTTTTTTATTTGCTTTTGTTTGTGATGTGGTCGGAAATGAATTGTAATGCAGTAGGTTACTTATGTTGTTCATATGCATGATTTAGTGTAAATGTGGCTTGCCATTTTAAACAAAATTGATTTTGCTTGCCTACTTTTGTCTTTAATGTAGTAGGAAATCAACTGTAAAGCAGTAAATTACTTATGTTGTTCATAGGAATTGTTAGGTTTATGAAAAGTGTCGATTATGTGGTTTTATTATTAGACTTTATTTTGTTTAGTTTAATATAGCTTGTAATAAGGTTTATTATGCTTTAAGAAAGAAATAGCATAATATCCAAAGTCTAGGGACTAGTATTGTAAAGTTAGAAAAATAAGGAAGGGAAGCCTCCCTCCCTTTGCCTATAAATAGCCCTCTAATCTTCATTAAAGGGTGATGCTTTTGTAACCAACTTTCATTTCCCTCCTAAATAATATTTGAATTTTCCCTTCATTTGCTCTCATTCTCTCTAAGCTTGCATGTTGATATGATTGATTCAAGATTCATGTGACCTATCAAGTGGTATCAATCGCCAATAGAGAAGTAGAGTGTTTGATTTGTACGTGTTTTTGGTTCGACCGAGAATCAAGAATTGGTGGTTTCCGAATTCGGTAAGTACTATTGAGGTTTCGAGATTGAATTTGGCTGTGATTTTGAGATATTGGACGTTATTGTGCTCTCGGAACTATTCATTTCATTCTCGGACACGTGGATTTGATTTTCGGTAGAAGCTTCGCATTCTCGGTAGAGTGATTTTGTGTATAGGAACATTTTTTTCTTGTAAATTTAGCAATTTCAGTACGAAAAATCAGTGTAATAGATATATTCGATCTTTTGGTTCTATCAAAAGTCGTTTATTAGGAATTCGGTATTAAACTCGGTATTGTCGAATTTGTTAAGATTCACAAATTCGGTTACATCGAATTTGTGATATAGGGAATTTTACTAAGTCAAAAATCGGTAATAAGCTTTACAAGTCAGTTTACACTTTCATTTCACGGTTTTATCGAGTTTTGAAGTGTTAAAAATCGATTGCTCGAGATTTACTAAAACTCGGTAATCAAATTCGGTTCTATCGAATTTGAATTTTCTAGAACACTTGGATTAGCTAGTCATCATAAAATTCGGTTTCATCGAATTTGTGGTTATTAGTAGTTCATAACTGTTAGAATTTAACAAGTTAGGTTTACCGAGTTTATAGTGAATAGTGTTACCGAGTTTGAGTAGTTTGTAGATTATCGAGTTTAGTATTTGAAGATTTTCGAGTTTGACAGTGTATTGTTCGAGAAGAGTATTCATTTTCAGATTACGTGTTACCGAATTTGATTACTGTTACCGAGTTTGGATATTATCTCACAAATCTCACTTATATTTGTCTAAAAAGATCCAATCTTTGAATCTTAAGACATGTCGACATCTAAAACATACCAACTATCCTTTGCTGAAGCCGGTTCTGAGACTAGGCCACCCATGCTTGAAAGGGGTAGTTACATACCATGGGCGAGTAGATTCAAACGATTTCTTAATCGCAAGAGGGAAAACCGGAAGTGGTTTCTCAAAGCACTAGAAGATAACGCGACACACAAAAATAATTAAATTTGTTTTGTGTGTTTGTATTAATTATCAGTATTATTTAATAAAAATATTAATTAAAACTTATTCATCATTTAATGAAAAGCGTTGTGAAAAACGCAATGCTCGAGCTTAAATCCATTCTATTGCGAACGAGACGTAACCGGTTCACAAAACGAATAACAGATATTTTATTTAAGGTTATAAAATATTTATGAAATATTATCAAATAAATACTCATTTCTATCGGAAAAATGATTTGAAAAACAATGGCGCGAGTTTCGCGACTCGAATCATCCGTTAAGTCGTCCAAACGAGTCCCGAACCACTTTTATCAAAACTATATAAAGAAAGTTACACAATAAACCCCCAACTATTTAACATATTACATTTAGTTTAAAAGTTTTATATAAATATAAAACTTATATTAATTTTTTCATTTCATCTCTCAAATATACACACACACTTCATCTCTTTCCTCTCAATTTCCGGTGAGCCCTCCCCGCCGCCGGCCACCACCACGCCGCCGCCGGAAAACTTTTCCGGCGGACTTTTCCGGCCGACTCCAAAAAGGTTTCTCTTTACCGGATCTACCCGATCCCCACTACCACTTTCCTTCACGCGCCATTTTCTCCCTCCTCCTCTCCGGCAGCCGCAGCCGGCCATCATCACCTATATCACCACGCCGTCGCCGCCCACAAAGGGTGCGCGTGGTTTAATTAAAAACACCACGAGGGGTGTTTTGTTTTGGTTTTGGTTCGGTGGCTGTCTTGCGGCACCAAGGTGCGTTGGTTTGTTGTTGACACCGCCAAGGGTGGGTTTGGTTTCGATATAGACCACAAAGGTCCGTTTGGTTTTCGATTCGGCACCATAGGGTGCGTTCGTTTTTTTCTGTCAGCCACCACGAGGGTGTGGTTGGTTTTATAAAACAACCATAAGGGTGCGTTTGGCTCGTCTCATCAGTAAAGGGGTGTTTGGTTTGGCATTTAACGCCAACAAGGGGCGTTTGGTTGGTATATGGCAGCAAGGGGGGGTGCTCGTGTTGTGGTTTTGTTATAAGCACCAAAGAGGGTGCGTTGAGTTCACGTCACAGCCGCAAGGGTGCGTTTGTTTTGGGTGACAGCCACCCGACAAGGGTGCGTTTGGCTGTGACAGCCCACATAGGGCGCGTTTGGTTGTCTTGCACCTCGAGGGTGCGTATGGTTCGCGGGTCAGCAGCAGGGCTGCGTTTGGCTCAACAGCCACAGATTAGGGTGTGTTGGTTTTGGTTATAAATAGGTTTAGGTCCGTTGGTTCCGTTGGCTGATTGGGGGTTTTTGAATGGATGTATAAACAAGCATATGGTGCGTTTGGTGTTAGTATCAGTCCGAAAAGGGTGCGTTTGATGGTTATAGCACAACAAATAGGGTGCGTTTGGTATAACGAGGTATGACCAAAAGGATGGTGTTCTTGGGTTAGATATAAAAAGATTTAATAAATATAGCATAAGTTTTTCATAAATAGTAAACCGATTAAATGGTGTCATATGGTTAAATAAATGTGTCATATATTAATTAGTCTCGCCTAATCGTAAATTGAACACATAAGTAAATTTCAACATGGATTAGTTGAAAAAGGGTTAAGTTGTAATAATTTTCAAGATTGTTTAATTCGTAATAGTATCAATACCCGGATAAACAAACGAAAATAATAGCTTTACAAAATGGGATAAATTATTATAGCAACCCTTCGAGGAACAATATATTGAAATTATAAAATAATCCTTATATTTATTAGTCGCACCAGAAAATAACATCATAACCAGTGTAAGAGTTTAAAAACGTCGTTTAACATATTTGCGAGATTTAAAACGTGTGTTCATTTTTTTAAAAGAAACTTTCCATGTAAATCATTGGGCTATCCGGGAACGGTCCAAGGTATTTGATTTCTTTCATTTTATATATTTTTCTTATATAACTACTTGAAATATTATATAATTAAACCATTTCAAGTTTAAGAGTCAATCCTTTCGAAACACACATGATGTATACAATACGCTTCGAGAGTTATGCCTTTTGGGTAGTATCTTAAATATATAATTATACAAAGAATTTAATATTTGGTCGTTTTATCATATGTAAATATACGGAATATATTACACCTTGCGTACTTTTTTGATTTTAATAAATTAACCAACCACCAAACTATTACAACTTTAAATCTAAATCTTTATCAACGTGTCACGTTGACGTGCTCATTCATCGAAAAACCAAGTACATCATCCTAGGCTATGGTACTTAAGCCGTTAAGATAAACCGCAACTCTATCTGGTCAGCCGTGTTACTTGGTTTTACCGTTTCGGACTTGTACGCAATGTTTACTTTCCCGCCAATCGTACTCGTCATTATCGATGTGAGTTTATAGCCCCTGCTTTCAACTTGCTGATACATACTTTTACAAATCTCGGGAGAGAATACATGCTAAAATACAACTTTTTTCCTACTCATGACAACTCGATTACTTTATTTATATCATACCTTTTCTACTTATGGATTTAATATCAAAGCTATTACAAATACAACAGTTAATTTTTTAGTGGACACAAGTGTTTTCGGTATCATCTCCTGTTTACAGTGGGTTTTGCCTAAGTAACGATAACCACCTCATTGCCCATTATTAATGAACTGTTAAATCTTGAACCGTAGGAAAAAGACCAGTTAAGAAGCCGCGAGTGTATAAAAATCTATTGGGATGACAAATCCCTGGTCGTGTGAGTACGCACACTATTTTCACTGTACTGTAACAACGAATGCATACATCGGAATAAAATTAGGATGTTTAGCGGGTTTGAACACTACACGCCTTTATTTTGCATTAAATTGCATCATATTGTCGAGCTTCTTTCAGAGCTTAGTGCAACGTAGATATTATTTTATGTTTACTGTATTTGTTATAGTAGACCCTTACATCTGGAAAGTCAAACGATCTCACTGTCCATACAACTTATTGAACATTAACTAAGTTTCTGAACACGTTTCTTATATTGCGCGAAGCAATAAACACTAAGACGCTTTGGTTCTACATTTTCACTACATTCTGGGCGATTATTAAAGGATTGAAATAATCATACAGACGTTAAAATCTTTGATTCCAACATTTACAGTTTATTCTTACAAAACTCTATGAACTCACCAACTTTATGTTGAAACTTTTAAGCATGTTTTTCTCAGGTGAATTAGATGCTTGGCTTACTTGATGTGCATTGTAGTCTACTACATTCAAATGATCAATCTCGTTGTATTGTTTAATGCTTTTCATTGTGATGCGTTTATGGGACAAAATGTTATATCAATTTTCAAAGAAAATCAACGAGATAACTTTTCAACGACACATTTAAGTCGTTTCTTTTTATCGTGTGCTTTGTATTATGAGTAACGCCCCTGACATATTTTCCGCTAGCGACTACATTTTTGGGGGTGTTACAGGATTAGTCATCATGAGCCAAGGTTATAGAGAACTAGTTGCATATTTACCCTAGACTATAACGTTTTTCAACAAACATTGCACCACATCAAACATTTTCAAAGTGCATACACGTTACTTGCTTATGTGCTTACATTATGTGCTGCATTAAGTGCTTATGTGACATACATATATGTAATATATACGCTTACACCTTTTGCGTACATCGCACGTTTATTTATATAAGAGTTATTTATATAAATACCAGAGCCATTTATTTTCTTAAGACATTGCGAGTTGCACAATTCTCAATTATACCTCATTACATTGTGAGTTAGTACAATGGTCTCATCTTACTTCTAGACATTGTGAAGTTTGCAACAATGTCTCATTTCGTCTCTCAACATTGTGAGTAAACAATGGTCTCTAAGACATTCTTTTTTTCCTCATAGTTTTTATCACAATTCGTATTAACGCGAAGACTGTTATATATTTTTTTGTTTAGCAATGAATTATGTATGATATCAAGTATTACAATCTTGTAATGGGCCGGGACTGTATATGAGGATTGATATGATAATTTGCTATGGTTAACAAAACCCCGTCAACAGTTCTGTTTACATGGGATTATGTATAAATCTAAGTATTACAAGTCTTGTATGGGCGGGACTTGTAAATAGAGAGGATTTATATGATAATTGCAATGTTAACTCGTCGTAAAGACTTTTACCTTATTTACTCTAAACCGATTACTCTTAACTGTCTTAAACTCTATGTCGATCTTTCACCGATTGTTTACTCCCCTTCCTCCGAAGACGAGTTTAAATACTCGTTCCATACGTCATTAAGCACAGCATCGTTAGGTCATTCACCACCTTGAAAACTTGTGTGTACGCGTGTTATAATCAGAAATTATAAGTAGGATGGATTTATAATCTCTGTATGTAAAAGGATTGACGCCTCTTCAATTAAATAAAGAAATTGTAAATCACCCGAACCATAATTTTATTCATTCTTGATTTACATAAATTGGGACGCGTTCTTTATGCAAATACTAAATTATAATTGAGTGGCTTATGGTATCGATATGACACGAGTATGAACCTGAAATCGATAATCATCATAATCCGTTAAAAGGGGTCCTAGAGACAAAAGCGTGCTTGCCACTCAACAAATCTTAAGCCTCTCTGTAACTACTTTTATCCACATTTGTAATTATTACTTTGCCCGGTGCTAATCCTAGCGATACAGAACTGTTCGTGGAACTAACAGACTTGTTACACACTTGAGCTAATGGAGCTGATTCATCGAACTAACGACTGAGTACCATAATCCGCCGTCTATCGCATAAGCTCTCTCGCGAGCTCCTCTCATTTATTAAACTTTATTCTGGGAATATTGTTTCTCGAAATGTCCTCATTCTCGGCATCTCATCACCATTTGTTATAGTTTTGACGTTATGGTCGCTGCTGTTGGGTCCTGGAGCGGTCCCGACTGATACAACTTTATCCAATAGGTAATGCAACTCCCCTTAAACGAGATAAACACCTATCGACGAAACAGATAGTTAGACTATTCATTTCGGGCCACTAGTAGGAAGACTTAGGTCGCGATACATCCTAGTACTGCCAAGTAAGTTGGGTACTTACATACATAAGTCACGTTGATGTGAATCATCGAACATTACAGATAGTAGAAACGAGACTCCGTCCTCGGACGTTTAGAAACTTTTACAAACGCACTCACGTGACTACACTTTCTTTTTGATGATTTCACTATTAAGAGATTTTTAACGCGGTTATACCAGTCATAAGATTTGTAATGATATATTTTGAGATACCCATTTTGATGGATTAAATATCCTGGAGAAACCTAGCCAAAATTTTTGGTAGATTGAGAAGTGTAGAAACACCGAATTTTGCTGAATAAAGTTATCAGCGTCTTGTTAGAACAGAGTTTTTTATTAAACCTTAAGTCTTTTTCCTCAGTCACAACATCGATAACACAAATTTAATCTCGGGACGAGATTTCTTTAAGGGGTAGGTACTGTAACATCCGAGAATTTTCGGAATTTTTAAAGGAGATATAAGTTATTCCTAGGTTGAATTATCAAAACGAGTAGCTAAATCACGTTTTCATTATTCGGACTCTAAAGCAACTTGATGTAAAACGAAATTCCTGACGACTTTTTAGTTTTGCCCGAAACCTGGAAACGAGCCGAAAAGGGCTAAAACAGCACCGCAAACATTTAACGAACAAACTATAACGCGGACACACAAAAATAATTAAATTTGTTTTGTTATTTAATTATCAGTATTTATTTAATAAAAATATTAAATAAATTATTCATCATTTTAATGAAAAGCGTTGTGATAACGCAAATGCTCGAGCTTAAATCCATTCTATTGCGAACGAGACGTAACCGGTTCACAAAACGAATAACAGATATTTTATTTAAGGTTATAAAATATTTATGAAATATTATCAAATAAATACTCATTTCTATCGGAAAAATGATTTGAAAAACAATGGCGCGAGTTTCGCGACTCGAATCATCCGTTAAGTCGTCCAAACGAGTCCCGAACCACTTTTATCAAAACTATATAAAGAAAGTTACACAATAAACCCCCAACTATTTAACATATTACATTTAGTTTAAAAGTTTTATATAAATATAAAACTTATATTAATTTTTTCATTTCATCTCTCAAATATACACACACACTTCATCTCTTTCCTCTCAATTTCCGGTGAGCCCTCCCCCGCCGCCGGCCACCACCTGAAACGCCCGCCGGCCACAACTTTTTTCCGCGGACGTTTCCGCCGACTCCAAAAAGGGTTCCTATTCCCTACCAGGATCTACCCGATCCCCACTACCACTTTCCTTCACGCGCCATTTTCTCCCTCCTCCTCTCCGGCAGCCGCAGCCGGCCATCATCACCTATATCACCACGTCGTCGCCGCCCACAAAGGGTGCGCGTGGTTTAATTAAAAACACCACGAGGGGTGTTTTGTTTTGGTTTTGGTTCGGTGACTGTCTTGCGGCACCAAGGTGCGTTGGTTTGTTGTTAACACCGCCAAGGGTGGGTTTGGTTTCGATATAGACCACAAAGGTCCGTTTGGTTTTCGATTCGGCACCATAGGGCGCGTTCGTTTTTTTTTCTGTCAGCCACCACGAGGGTGTGGTTGGTTTTTATATAAAAACAAACCATAAGGGTGCCGTAGTATAGGGTGTTTGGTTTGGACTTAACGCCCAGCATGGGGCGTTTGGTGTGGTAGAAGGCAGTACAAGGGGGGGTGCTCTGTTGTGTTTTGTTATAAGCACCAAAGAGGTGCGTTGAGTTACACGTCACAAGCCGCAAGGGTGCGTTTGTTTTGGGTACACCCACCCGACAAGGTTCTTTGGCTGTGACACCCACATAGGGCCGTTTGGATTGTCTTGCACTCCGATGGAGCGTATGGGTTCGCGGTCAGCTAGGACAGGGCTGCGTGTTGGCTCACAACCACAGATCAAATAAAAAAACAATTAAAAAACTCCACTTTCCACCTCTTTTTTAAAAATAAAATATCTTGCAAACGGTAAATCGTCAAACGACAAAAAATACACCATCGCGACGAGAATTAAATCATCTTTCTATAGAGGGGCACTTTTATATACTATCGACGAACTTTTTTTCGAATTTTTTTTTCAGTCACGTCTGAAAAAATCACATGTGATTTGTAGCACAATCACATGTGATTTCATAAAATCACATGTGATTTTTTCAGACGTAACTAAAAAAATCGATTTCATATACTTTTGACGACTTTTTAGTGTTAAAATTTCCGCCAAAAAAAATTACACGTGATTTGTAAAATCACTTGTGATTTGTTGTTTTTAAAAATCACGTGCTATTTCATAAATCGCATGTGATTTCACAAATTCACTTATGATTTTTAAAGTAATAAATCACGTGTGATTTCATAAATTCATAAATCGCATGTGAATTTACAAATTTACGTGTGATTTTTAATGTAAGAAATCACATGTGATTTTTCGAATCACGTGTGATTTTTTCTGGGCGGAAATTTAAAAAAAAGTTCGTCGAAAGTATATAAAAGTGTCCGTCTATAGAAAGATAATTTAATTCTCTTCGCGATGGTATAATTAAATTTACGTCAAACGAAAAAAATACACCATCGCGACGAGTATTTTTTATCTTTCTATAGGGGACACTTCTATATATACTTTCAATGAGATTTACAATTCTGTGGATTCTTGTAAGACGGCCAAGAAAATGTGGGATCGTGTTGAACGTTTGATAAGGGGAACTATACAAAACCAAGTTGACAGGGAGACGCGATTTACAAATGAGTTTGATCAATTTGTTGCTGAACCAGGAGAGTCACTAGTTTCAGTCTACAATCGTTTTGCTCAGTTAATGAATGATTTGGAACGAAACAACATGAAGTTTCCAGCTGTTTCAATTAACACAAAGTTTCTGAATAGTTTGCAACCGGAATGGTTGAAATATGTGACTCAAGTTCTTTTGGCTAAGAAATTGACAGTTGGTTCGTTTGATGATCTTTTTGATTATCTTTCGCAATTTGAGAAATTGGTTAATGCTTCAAGGTCAAAGAAGTTGGAAAAATCTCATGATCCTTTGGCTCTAGTAGCACACACGGGTTCATCTTCTAAAAACACCTCTTCTTATTATGTGACACATCCTTCAGTGATTTTTAAAAACAACAAATCACAAGTGATTTTACAAAATCTCTACCCCGTATAATTTTTTTGGGCGGGAATTGTAAACACTAAAAAGTCGTCAAAAGTATATGAAATCGATTTTTTTAGTTACGTCTGAAAAAATCACATGTGATTTGTATCACAAATCACATGTGATTTTATGAAATCACATGTGATTGTGCTACAAATCACATGTGATTTTTTCAGACGTGACTGAAAAAAAAATTCGAAAAAAAGTTCGTCGATAGTATATAAAAGTGCCCCTCTATAGAAAGATGATTTAATTCTCGTCGCGATGGTATATTTTGTGTCGTTTGACGATTTACCGTTTGCAAGATATTTTATTTAAAAAAAAAGATGGAAAGTAGAGTTTTTTAATTGTTTTTTTTATTTGATGAAAAATGAATAGTAAGTTGTGTTCTTTTGTTGTTTGAGATGATATTGTTCTATCATGATCTCACACATATGCTAACCAAATAATAAGGTAGCCAATAATATTTGTAACCTAGTATTGCTAGCCTTTTTTGGACCTAATAACTTGGAAATTAAATTTAAAGATTTTTTTTTTCTAATTCTTTTTCCTTTTAATTTTTAATAATGGAAAGTGTTACGTGTAGCTAAAACATTGGAGATGCTATTAGAAAATAGACAGAATAATTGTGAAATTAGTACGTAACCTACCCCCCCTAAACCTGCCTCAACATCACATGGTTGTCTAGTAGTCTAACCCAACTCACCCTCCTTAATCTAATTTTTATTCAACCTTTTACCAAACAATCGAACTTATTAAAAAAATATGTGTTATTTATTCTGTTGAGTCATTTAGGTTTCTAAACGCTATATGAACTTACTAATTAGTTCTTGGAACATGTT
>BQNB010157611.1:0-15130 GCA_026074375.1 Tanacetum coccineum | reverse complement strand
TTGTGGAATTTGACCTTTTGCCTTGATCGAGGGCATTCGGTCAGGATCTGTATTAGGGTTGCTATATAAGTGTATACTATTTGACGAACCAAAAGACTTGGAATTAAATTTAAACTAAAAACATAAAAAAAATGGTGTGTTGCTTTCGGGTTGCTCTTTTTTCTTTTATAGAAGTCCTCTATGCATTCTTTTTCTTGGGTTGTGTTTGCTGTGAGTGTACAAAGCAATCCTAGCCCTTGCTTGCAAGTTGTGTTACTTCTGGCTCAATCTCACCATTGAAGGTCTTCGGGTTGTGTGATTTTTGCCAGGGGGCATGGATTATAAGGTTGGGGTGAGTGGGTATAGGGTTAGGGTGAGCTGGTGGTGGTACTTGGGATAGTGGTATTTGCTATAAACCATGGGGGAGGGGGGTATAAGGTTGGCGGGAAACGGGTTGAGGTACAGTTATGGGTGTAACGGTTTAAAGAGAAGTATGGGGAAGAGGCAAAACTAGCCCCTCATGTTTCTCTCTCTTTTCATTCTATTTTAAGCCGAAATTTAGTTATAAACGAGTTTGGAAAGTGACAGTTATGGTCCTTGTCGTTTTTATAACAAAAGAATAAAGAAAGGTTAGGGTAATTGCAATAATGGTCCCTGCGTTTTATAACTAAAAGAATAAAAGGGTTTTGGTAAATTGCAAAACCAGCCCTTGTGTTTGTATTTTTTCATTTTTCTTTATAAAACAACTTTTAAAATTGGCAATTTAGCCCCTAAAGTTTTATAAAAAGAATTGTGGGCTTTTGTTGGGCTTGGGTTTTGTGTTGGGCTTTTGGGCTTGTATTGGGCCCAATTGAGTGTGTCTGGGCCCAATAAGGTTTAGGCTTATGTTATTGGGCTTTTTAAGGCCCAATAAGGTTCAGGTGGGTTTTGTGTGTACAATGGCTGAGATTGGCTGTAACTGGGCTAGGATTGGGCCTTCAAAGTCTTCACAGTCTTTGTCAATTGCACACAAATGGGCTGTTGAAATTGATTGAGGGCCCATTTGGTCTTCACAGTCTTCATAGTTATACTATTGGGCTTTCCCGGCCCATCAGATGGGTTAAGATTGCATCCAATAGTATTCTTCAGTTCCGGCTCCGGTTTGACTGCTGATTCTTCAGTATTGACTCTGACTTTGGCATTTTTGGACTTTGGCCTTGATTTTGCACAGTCTTTTCCATTCCATGCTCAGTTTTGTCATTTTGGCTTGGTTTTCTGTCTTTTTGTTGATATCCACTTCCTGCACAATACAAATGCAAAACAAACATATATTTGGCAGTTTTTGTCTGTTTTTGGTCATTTAAGCTCGTTTTTAGAGGTAAAAGATATGTGTAATTAAGCACTTATCAAGTCACGGGATCCATAAAATAGATCAACACCTTCTAAATTACGAATAAAGCAAGTGTTTATCCAAAATGCAACCTTTAAGATCCCGTCGCATGAAATGACAACAGAGAACAAGTTATGTCCAAACCCCTTAACGAAGTGTACTCTTGAAATAGAAACAATCACCCAAGCTGATATGTCATCATACCTATAATCCTGATATATTGTTGTTCCCGAAATCAAACTATGCCCAGAAATTTACTAACAAAGTTCATGAGCTAGAGCGGTTCCCTTTCATGTGTTTCGAACATCAAGCCAGAACCAGAGAACAATCCTGGACAGCCTGTAATGGACAAAGAAGAAGAAGATGGAATATCTGTAGCATTGGATCCCCAAGTATGATTGGGTTCCGAGTGGTTAGCATTCTTAGATTCTACAATCTTAGCTTTTTTACTCGAACCTACATTTTTAACATTTTTGGGTTTCCTGCTATAGACTTTAAGCTCTGGTTTTTGTGTTTCAACTGAGTGGGAAGTGGTTTTCTTAGGAGGCACTACGTTAGCTGAAGTGATCCTAGTTAAAGGGCACGAATTACCAACTATAGTGAAAGTTCTGCCTGTTGGTTTCCACTTAAATCCTACTTCAGTGAATACATGACCCGCAGGTTTCCAAATAATTTCTGTTTTATGTTTTTTAGCAGATTTAGCATGGCTATTCACATTTTTCACAAAATCAAGAGACACGTATCATGAACACTATCAAACCCATAGATTTCTATGGTTACGTAAAATGCTTACGTTTCGCGATAAAATGCGTTTCGGCATTCCCAGAAGCACCAAAACCTATCTACGCTTAATCAGTCGACTATGCTATCTAGATAACTAACTATGGTGTACTATTCGACTTTAATCAGTCTACTATGCTATCTAGATAACTAACTATGGTGTACACACACACACCTTTTCTACTCGACTCTCATCAGTCAATGTTTCTATGGATGGATCTATTAAACCAGATGCCTACCCTCTTTATATAATAGAGGGAGGTTACAAGAAAACCCTAGCTTACATAGGAAGCTAACTTAATATTTTACATTAAGTCCTTGTCGTTTCATCTTTCTTCAATCTTGCATATTTAGTTTTGTAATCATTAAATCTCAGATCCCAACAGTTTTTGGGTGTGATAGCAACCTTTTTCGCACTAAGTTGAATCGCATTAGGGAACGTATCTTGAACATATACAAGTAACTCCTGAATTCATTGGGCATGCTTACAGGCAAAGTCTAACTCTTTATCTAAAGGTTGTGTTGCTTTAGCTTGTTCGACTAATCCCCGAAGAATATCGGCTTGTTCCTGAGTATACTTAAGGTATGCTATGTGCATTTCCCTATTTTGCAATAACCTAGGAGCTAAAGGTTGTAGATCTAGCTTAAACATGCCTGGAACAATAGTGTGGGCAGATGGTGTTTGTGCAGCAATATCAACAATTTCTTTTCCTTTTAATTTTCGTAAATCGTTTTTCAATGATGTGATCACAAAAACCTTATCTTGAATTTTAGCTTTTAAATTCTCATTTTCAGCAGATTTTAAGTTCAGTTTATCAATTAAAGATTCACTATGTTCTTTAGTATGAACACGTATCTTTTTTATTGAGTCAAACTGCTCTTTAAAAACCTGTTTCACATGGTTAATTTCATTACAAAGACGCTCATTTTCTGAACTCAATTCTGCCACACTATTCTCCGGTTCCTCATTTTTGGTCTCTATTTCACAATAATCATAATTGGCATTCTCGTCCTTGAATTTTTTAATCAATGATTTTATAGTTTCCTTCAACTTACAAATGGTAGTGTCTTTGTCTTGAAGCTGAGCTTTCAAATCATTCTTTTCAAAAAATTCTGGAATTTTAAGAGCATTTTGATTATTACAAGATTCATCTTTTTGAAAAATTTCTTGATTAAGTTGTATTGACGCTTCAAGAGAAATACAATGTTTTTCAAGTTGTGAGTACCTTTTCAAAAGATTATTAAACGCATTTTGTGATTTCAAAAGCTCGGCCTCAAGATTACAAGTTTCTTTTCTTTTTCCATCCATATTCACAAATTCACCAATCAAATACATAGAATTCATTACAGTTAAAAGAACTTCTTGAGACATGATTTGTTGCAAGAGTCGATCATTTTCCAAAAGTAATTCTTTCTTAGCAATTTTCAAACATTGTTTGTCGACTGAAAACTGTTGAACAGTAGCATCCATTTGGTTAAAAACTATCTGTACTTCCATTATTTCATTTAGAAGATCTCTATCAAACACATTGAAGATGTCTTTTAAAGATTTTAGAAATGGAATAATTTCATTGTTAAAAACAGCTTTTGTATATTCAAACCCTCATTCACCTTCTCTATGAGCATCAGGTGTAGTCCTTATCTTCACCACATTGTCAAATCTAGCAAGGTGAAATTTACGCTTTTTAAGGCTTTCATTCACCAAGCTAACCTTAGGAAGTTCCTTAGGTGCTTCTATTTTGACAGGGGATGAATCAGAAGGTTTACTGGTAAGATTGGATATACACAACCAGAACGCTTGTTCCGCATCCATTTCTTGTTGGGGAGTAAAACGTTTCCCAAAATCTTCAGAACATCTATTTAATTTTTCATAATGAATAGGTTTATGAGAAAACTTTTTATCAATAATATCTGGATTCTTTACTTTTTCAGACATTTTTGATCGACTCTTTTTTTCCAAAATCAATGTTTCTTCATCATTAATCACATGCATAGCAACATGTTTATCAGACATAACAATACCATCATACAAGGTTGGTTTAATCCGCTGAGCTTTCCTAAGATAAAATGGATTTTGATAACCTAGAGCTTGTTTCTGTATGTTATCATAAAAAGCATGAGGTTTTGTTAACATGTGTACTATTTAAGCAGATTGACCCACTTTAAAAAGAATATTATCAAGTTCCTTTATCTTCTTTTCTAAATCAGTTTTATTTTCCATATATTTATCTTCATTTTCTTTGGATTCACTTTTGAAAACAGTGAATGTTTGCAATAAACATTCCTTCTCTTTGATTTGTTTAGAAATATTTTACTCAAATGAGTCAACTTGTTCTTTAAGTTCAAGCTTCTCCTTAATCATATCATCCATTTGAGAATCAACCATTTTTTCACGACTACTTAAATCAATATTAAGACGTTGTTCAAATGTTTTAACTCGTTCTTTATATCTCTCTAGCTCAGCGGTTATTGATTCATTATTCTGTTCCTTATTAGCCTTTTCCTAATTGTTTACATGATTAATCATTTGTTCCGACATTTGTTCTATCACAGATAAAATCATTGAATCTTGTTGTGCCTGCAACTGAGTATCTTGAACATTTGCCTGTTGTGTTTCTTGCAAATATTAAGAATACAGAAGATATTGCTGTTACTATGTATCTCATTATCTGTAAAATTCATAGCTGGTGGTTGTTCAAAATCCTGCATTGCATGCACACTTTGATTTTCCATATCATTAAGATAGGTTTCAGAATGAGGTACCTCTGAGATAACGTCGGAACCATAGTTGGAAATTGTAACATTTCTCATTTTCATGTCATTGTACGACTCTATTAATGATCACTATTTATGTTTTATTGTATCGGACGTTTGTATAATAGTTCCTTTCGGTATTGCGGGGATGCCTTGTTTGGCGTCGATTTTATATAGTGTTGGGTACGTTGAGGGTAGTGGTCGGGATTTAAAAGTGTGTAGAATGCCCACATTTCTACCAGGATGGAGGGCCGGCACAGTTGTGTGGTAACGTTTTATTGGTTTTGTGCTTTGGGGGGGCGGGGTCTTGTTGTCGGGGCGTGTGGTGAGGAGGTTGTGCGTGGTCCTTGGGTACTGTGTGAGACGAACGGTGGCGAGCGTGTTTTTATCGTATATGATTTATATTCTATAACTTTGTGGTCGCGTTGTGGTGAAGTGTTGTGTTGGTAAGGGGGTGGTGTGTTTTTTGCGGTGGTGGTTTAATAGAGTGAGATTGTTGTTGATGCGCGCCATGTTAGAATTTTGTTGGCGGTCTTCTTTGATGTTTTTTTTGTGATGTCGTGTTTCGCAGACATGTGTGGAGGTGTGGGGGGTTGTAATGGTCCTGACCACAGCTTGTTTCGGTCCCCTCTGTGGGTTGGCGCGGTTGGGTTTTTTTCGATGGGGTCGTTTCGGTTATTTGTTTTTTTTTGTTTTGACTGTGTAGTTTGGTTTTATTGATGTGAGGATCAATAAGTTATTTATTCGATGCTGGTTTCGTTGTTCAAGGTGCTAACGAATGGCATCAGGAAATACGAACACGTGGAAACTGAGTTTAACAATACAAATTTATTACTATATATAATTTTTCTTTGTAAAAAATTTTTTAGTTTAATATTAATTACCCTTTTAAATTTTATAATAAAACAAATAAATATTTATATAACATATGTATGTGTTTTTGTTTTTCTTGATCCAACTTTTGTATCTTGTTCATTCAAAAGTATTTTTACAAGGCTACGAGGTTAAGACTATCATCTATTTGGTATACAAGGAAGTGTAGTGTGGATACATCATAGAGGTGATCTCCATTGATCACTTGGTTTCATTGGAAGTGTTGTGTTAAGGTGAAGGTCACCATTTGATTCTACCGATCACGCTACAAAGGTACTACTTTTCTTGTTTTAACTTTGATTGATCATATGACTCTATGGATCCGTTGATAGGTGCTTGTTCCGCTGCGTTTAATGTTTGTTAATATGATAATCTTTTAATTCAGCACCTATAGTGGTATCACGAGCCATCATATGATGTCATATGATCATCTTGTATGCGTAAAAATGGCTAAAGACGCGTGTTTTTGATGGATTCAAAAGGAAGATTTTACAACAGCCCCTAGGGCCTAATTTTTGAAAACAATTCGACCCAAATAGGGTCTATGATCTAGTATTTTTGATCTCATAGCCATTTGTTATGCATACTTTAATTGGTTTTGTTATCGGGTACGTGTAAAAGGGCCTAAATCGCGCATTTTGGAACGATTCTTGAATCGGTTTTAAATCAGACCCTTGGGCATTAATTTCTAAATTAATATTTTTGTTATAAGGTCTTTAATATAGTACTAAGTGATCCTTAAGCCATTGGTTACACGTACCAATCGGGGTTTTAATTCTAGTTAATTTTATTCTATGATCGTTGCTAACAATTTATTCTTGTTAATTATTTGATCCATGCAAATACATGCATGTTTGGCCATGGACTTAGCCAACACCTTGTTAATACATGATATTATGGTATTATTATGTTGTGTATGCAAAGCCATGAAAACCATGACCACTTGTGACTTGTTTCGCTTGAATATGGCATTTTATTTTCACTAGTTTGGTGTTGTGCCATTGTTTTGGCTTCTTTTTGTATGATTTTAATTTTTGTTGTAGCCATTGTTTGGGCACTTTACAGTAGGTAGATGATAGGATAAATTTATTTAATCATTAAATTATTGTAACCGATGAGTGGATTCGAATGGCGCAAAAGTTAAAGGCATAAAGTCAAATTTGAGCTGCTAGAGTAACCTCCACTAAAAATGGATTTCCCGGAGTTCTATAAGGAGTTAGAGGCTGAATTTTGGGGAGAAAGTGCAAAACTTATGGGGCTAAACCTTCCTCAACTGGAGCTCAGATTGGGGAAGATTCCTTCTTGGAATTCCAGGCCCGTCAACTCGGCTGAAATTTTATGGTAGTTTTGGGCTTCAAGTTCATTTAGGGTTTCACTTGCTCATGATGGTTCTTGGAGCAAGTGGGAGCCCTCCTTGTGGTTGTGTGGTTAACCCTTAGTTGACTTCTTAGTTCTCGTGATGGCTCACGAGACCAAGCATAGGTTTTTCATCGGTTGAGGCTTTGCATACTTATGGTTATGTTTGTTTGTTTGCTTTTATATATGTTTGGAATGTATATAAACTCGCAAATGTTTTTATAAAACAAAAAATAAAACACAAACCATTTTTAGAAACTAAATCCTTGATTTAGTTTAAAGTTTTAATTGAATTGAAAACTAACACTTGTTTTTTATAAATAACGCTAAATAAATGTTATGATGTTTAATTTAATTTATGTATTGTTTTAAAACTATTATTTATTCACTAGGTTATATATATAACTCATGAAAATGAACAACTTGACACACATAAAAACAAGTATTAGACTTAAGTTAAAAGTAGTTTTTTAACTTGTGCTACGAAGTATGAATGCATGCTTCCTCGTACATACTTTTGATCATGTATTTATCAAAACTTATACAAGTCACAAATTTAAGTCATGCCGTCCAATTGGTTGAGATCACTTGCAATTACTTTTTGCTCTGCATGAGACGTAGGTGAATTGTTACCCAAGGTGATTATTCTCTATGCGTGAGACCTAGATATATTCTCACATGTTCTCGCATTGGATGACTTAATCGAGTTAAGCAGGTGAGACATTGGCTCGAGGCAAGGATGGGACTAAACATGCCAGCCTGACATTGTTTCTCCGGTTACAAATGTCATGAGTCCCATATGGTCTAAGAATTACATAGGTTTTGCAATTGGTAAACATTACCTACCTGTTGAATCTATCATTGCTAGCAGATCAACTGATGTGATAGTGGAACCTCAATAAGGATCTTAGCCTTTAGTAAAATTAATTGTTTTATATTATAAACAAGGGTAGTTAATTTTAAAAGGATAATTATCAAAAATACTAATACGAACTTTGTAATTTCTATTAATGACATTTATGCAACACAAACCGTAAACAAAAGTTTGTTTCCTTTCCTTGTTAGAGGAAGACAAACTAAGTCTTCTTTCTTGTAATGAAAAAAGACCTAATTCCTAGCCTTTATACTTGTATGAGATTAAAGCTAAATAGGAACACTTGAAATTTCAATCTAATCAAACTAAAAGCATACTTACTCGAAATAAGGGGGGGGGGGAAAATATAAAAAATCGTTTTGTCTTGTAAAACGTCTATCGCTTAGTTTCGTTGATATTTATTTTGATGACTAGAGAACATGTATTCTTAGCATCAAAATGATACATCTTGAAGGCGTCCATGCATGTATGAGTTTTATAATTAGAAATGGAAAATCTCAATAAATCGCGAAAGATGAAAAGGAAATTAATAGCATGTTTTCTAGGTAGTTTTCCTTAACTGATTATTTTTCTAAGTTTATACACACCCTTAGGTATGTGAAGGTAGAATTGATGCAAAAACTTTCAAGTTAAAGAATGGCATTTATGGCTAGCCCATCTTATATAGTAGAACTTGATCCATTCCTTGGAATATCTATGTACTTGTTTTACTAGTCCGTGAGGCTCCATTAGTGATAATGTGAAAGATATTAAAAGAGATGGAAAAGTAAAATAAATGGCTACTTGCCTTCATTGCATAGAACAACTTTAATGGTGTCTTATCTAGTGGAGCACAATGCATTTTACTACTGATATAGATGCACATGTAATGTGGTCTAAATTCAGTGGGAGCCTATATGATTATCACCTTTGTAAGTGACCCATTTTATTTCTAGCTGGTCTTGAAATAATACATTACTTTTGCATACAAAAGCAATCATAGTTTTATAAGAAAATTTACATATCATTCTATTAGATACACTTTGTCGCTTTTTTGATGTCGTGCCTAAAATGTTATCTATATAATATTTATGCATGATTGCTTATTAAACAATAAAGTTCTAGATATACTTATAATGCAAATGTGATTTTAGTTTTGACTTAAATCATATCATATCTGTAACATAATCATATTATTCATACAAACATACGAAAGCATGGTGGACTCATAACCCACTAGTCTTAGGATCGTAACCTAACCCATAATATGTATTTCGATAAATAAATCCTTCTCATTCTTATCCTTTGGTAATTCGGAGATTTCGGTTGCACAGTTATAGTTAAAAGATTTTAAAAATCCTTTCGTTTATTTTTTTTGAAAATCTTTTGTTCTCTACAACTTAAGCTCTTGATACCAATCTGTAACATCCCCATTTTTATATATCTCAGCGGAAGGGTCATTTGTGGTGCTACGTCTTAATACAATAACTCAAGCATAGAAAACGACTCAAAATAGACGTTTTTAAATATAACTATTCGAAATAAAAAGTTTCACAACATAGGTCCCAAATATTTTTCATAATCAATACATCATTTTCAAATATTTTCTTCAAATGATTTTCTTTAAATGGGCCTTCAAAATATTTATTTCATTAGCTCTCGAATAATCTTCATCAGTCGTATTACCTTCAAGGACCTAAGATAAAATCATGCGAATAAAGTAAAAACATAATGTTGAGGGAATCAATAGAATTTATATATATATATATTAAATTCCGAACACAAGTATCATTTCTTAAAATTATCAAGACATAACGATGTGGATCAGACAAAGTTATAGGGGGATTATTATAAGCCTTATGACATTGAACGTTACCATATAATAAAAATGCCCACTATACACCCTCGCATGAGACGATAGCCAGTCGTCACGGATTGGAGGTGGCAATCTCCAAATAGTACTATTTTATGTATAAGCGTCTACCATTACCCGGTAGTTAACAATTCATGATTTCTGCGGGTCTTTTATCTAGCGAGTTAGTTAACTTATTATAATCAAGCTCCTTCTAGCATACATTCGGGTTCCTTTGTGTACTATTTTTAAAAATCAGCATTTTTTAAACCTCGAGGGTTTATAAAAACAATGTATAAGTATTAAAAATGTTGGAGGCTTTGAATTACTAGTGATGTCGGAATTGAGTAATACGCAGATCTGAATAAGAACTTAGGGATGTAGGCGAGATCGGACTCAACAAGACCTATTCAATTTGTAACGGTCTTAGGTTTCTATGTCGATAATAATTAACGAGATAAACTCATAAATACCATAGTTAATATATATGTTTAATGTAGTTAACATGTTGATCAAGTTTATATGATGTTAAGTATTTTTAAAACTTTAGCGTTTTACATGTTTGTAATTTGGTCACTTTTAGCATTCATCTAGTATTGTCCTATTAGCCAAAAGCCCATTAAGCCCATTAACCAAGTCCATTAAGCTCTTTTATGGATATTATCATTTTAAGACCAGGTCTTAGTCTATTTATAGTGTCCAAGTGAGTTGGGCCTAATGCTAAGTCTATATAGTCTATTTTGTTTCATTGGGCCTAGTGGTCCAATAAGCCTTATGGTTCCATTTTAGCTAGTATACAACTTTTATTATAAGTTTTTGGGTTCTCGGGGTCGGGATACTTTTATTATCAGTTTGTTAGCCTTTTAAAACTCCCAAGAAGTGGGGCCTACGACCTCGGGTTTTAGTCATAAAACCATTTTACATAATATAGTGTTTGGGTTTTTAGAAAATTTTATATACTTTCGTGTTAAGAAAATAGTCGTACTTTATAAATCGTAAATAGTATTATTTATATATTAGCTCGCTCGGATTGGCTTCATATTTAAGTCCACTTTACAGATATAAACCCCTTTTAGTTCATCTTTTAGTCATAAATATACTTATGGTTATTTTTATACATAAAGGTCATGTTATAATTTTGGACTAACATTTAACTTTCACTATTTTTAACGCCATTTACAAACCGTAAAGAGTTGGTTGACCATCCAACTGATTTAGAATATACATGACTTTAGATACAACCCATAGTATTCACTTTTTAAATGGTTCAGTCCTTAAATATGACTTTTTATATAATCTGTACAGCAAGGTCCAGAATTGACTAGTTTTAGTGTTTTGACCATAACTCATTCATTATTTACTCTCTTGGAATCATCCAATTTGCCAAATGTTCATAACAGAATTATCTATGACATTATGCAATCAAATACAACCACAAACCTACTAAGTTTTATAAAACTTACTGTTCATTACAGCCTATGAATTTTTATACTTTTCTAACTAGTTTTAATGGTCATTCTTGTTAGATCTAACCTAGATCTATGCATGCATTAACACTTTTATTCCTTGATTATCATACATCATACATATACATATACATTTGGAAATCAAAATAAAACATAACAAGACTCATTAAATTTTACCACAATAAAAGTGTAGACAATGATCAAATGATCAAAATAAGAACAAGCTTGATGAAGGCTTCAACTCCAAGCTTAATCTTCACCCAAAAATACTTTTGACCAACATTTTATTTACCCAAAAATCTTATAGAAACCTTCTTATAACTTCAGCCCTGCTTGTACAAAAACCTTCTTGAAAAATAATCTTTTATCACCTCAAAAATATATGGATTACACTAGGTAGTCATATTCACTAGTGTTCTTATTGTTTGATCTTCAAAATTTTATGGATTTGGTGTTTGTGTGTGTGTTGGGATCGGCCAAGAGAAGAGAGAAAGGAGAAAATAGATGAGTTTTTAGTTTGAAATGAAGAGTGTGTGACCCCACCCCCACCACCCCCCCATATACCTAGCGAACCTCTCGACACGCTAATCCCTCACAAGTCACTACAGAGGATACCGCCATAGCGCCACAAATCCTGATATATGCCACTCCTCTCGCTCTATCATATCACTACGACCGCTCTCGCTACTCCAACAAGCGAGCTCGGAGCTCGTCTCCTTGTTTGTGCTGCCCCTAATGGGGTGTTGGTTTAGTGGGTTGGGTTTTTATTTATTTAAAAACTTAGCCCACAATTTGTAAATACAGGTATTGTCGAATTCCTGATTCGTAAAAAGGTACTTGTCGTAGTCGTTTTTCGTAAAAAGTAAAAATAGTACGAGACATGAAAAATAAAAACGAATGCAACAAAATTATTTCTACGGCATTTTGAAAATATAAACGTCGATGCCTTACGCAGAATTCACCGGTTCTTTGTAAACGTCACATATTCTCATTCCGTAAATCTCAATGTAACCTAATTCTCCTATCGCGCTTTAGTGTGTTCTCTGTCAGTTCATATCGCATACATAATAATGAAATTATAATTTACTCGAGAATAAAATAATGACCTGATAATTGGACGGATTGTCACAAGACAAGGTCAAACTATCTTTTAGGACATTGTTCTTCAATCTAAATTTGTAACTTATTGTCCTTTTAGGAATTTTGTGAATGTAATCTGATTTTCACATCTGGAAAACTTAAAATTTAGAGATAAGACAGCATTCTGTGTCAGTAAAAAGGACATAGTTCTTTTATTGTCTCACATCTGTGAGAAACTAAAAAAGATTTAAATTTTAACTCATTGACAAAGTATACATACTTCAAAATCAAGTCGTTTTATTTTAAAGTGTTCCTTTACCTGTATTTATACATAATATGAACCTCTAAAATTGCATCTTACCTTCTATCAAATTTCTTAATTTATCAGCGCTCGAATAAGCAATGTTCTTGTCATGTGCCTTGAGCATCCACTGTCAACAAATCCTTTATCATCATGTTGTGGCTTGCCCTGCACATAAAGAATAAGGAAATTAGATTCCTTTGGGGACCCAAGCCATTACTGACTTGGATATGCCTCGTGCATCAATGTAGTTGTGCCTTTTAAAAGCAAGTGATGCACCATTAGGTTTGGTAGGTCTCCAAACCCAACAGGCTGAGGAATTTATAGCATTTACCCCTTTTACCCTAACAGCATTAACTTGTCTTGTATATGACCTAGCAGTATATGCTTTAGGCTTCCATTATATTAGTATCTTCTTAGTTTCTCACAGATCTTCTAGTTAATGTTGTTTGCTTATAAAAGGGCCTCTTAGCAGTTGATTGTGCTTGTTTAGAAAATGAATTCTTTGATTTAGCATATGAATGCTGTTTGGTGGTTGAAGACAGTTTAACTGGACCTAACAGTATTATGTGGTGCTACTTACTTCTCTCATGATGGGCCAGTTTTCATAACATAAACTGCTTTTGGAGATTATTCCTGAGTACACTAGGTGTGTGATTTTGTCATCCATCCCGATTGTTGTTATTTCTGTATTGCCTCTTCTTTGGATGATTATCACAATTAATATACATACGATTAAACTTTAACTCTATAAAGCAAGCCTTGATATTAATCACAAAATATTTTCTAGTTGATTGGACTTCTGTCCATTCCATTCCTCTGATTCCCCTAGGAAATTGTTATCTATACATTTCGCTTACTAACTGACACACTTTATTTATCTGTTTTTTCATGATTTTTAGGTTTTTCGAAAAACTATATCTTTTATTAACAGGAAAAACTGTTTTCATAGTTTCTTTATCAACATTAAGTGAAGACTCAACAAAGCTACTTGTATCTTTTGATACTTGTTCTTTTACCAAAGAGTTATCAGAATTTTCCTTAGAATCATCTGATTTCTTATCACAAACAACATTTGACTCTTTCTTACTATCCTCAGAACCATACCCTTTGAATTCAGGCTCTTTGAATTCATCAAGACCAGAATAAGACAAATCAAGCTTTTTAGGTCTATTATAGATTAAAGGATGAGGTGGAGGAACTGCACTATACCCCAAACCCTTTTTACTTTTGTCAGTTATCTGACTCTCTAACAACTTGTCTAGGTCTTTTGAGGCTTTATCAAATTTCTCAATTTTAAATTCAATACCCTCTTTTTCTTGCTTAACTTTTTCAAACTCACTTTTAAGTACATTTATTTCATAGTCTTTGCAAGCTACTTCCCTTTTAAGAACTGCAACTTCTTCACTAAAAAGAACCTCATTCTTTCTATAAGTGATAAGTTGTTCTTCTAGAGTTGCTAAACCTCTTTTATATGTAGTTGCTGTAAATTCAGTTTGATTAAGCTTAACAATCAAATCATCACACTGTTTCTTAAGAGTTTCATATTTTAGAGCAAGTTTTATCAGTGTATACCTCAGAGTCTGAAAATGCCATTAGAGCCATGTTTGTCTGAACTTGTTCTTCTGCCATGTCACTCCAGTCAAAACCTACACCATCTATAGCCAACATTGCCTTTGAAGATGTGTCTTCATTGTTTCCTTGCTTCCTAGTGTTGTCTTGATTTCTGAACTGACCCTCCTTGCTTCTTGGTGCTCTACACTCCCTGGCAAAGTGTCCCATCTTATGACAGTTGAAACACTCTACCTTAGATTTATCATACCCAGCAGTATCATTAGCATTTATGAAAATTTTCTTTCCTGTCCTCTGATAGTACATCTTTGCCCTCATACTTAGCAGAGAGCTGCCACTTCAAATCCATTGCTTCCAAATCATCTTCATGAATTTGCTCTAAGTCTTGGTGTAGAAGATTAGAACCATTAGGATTCTCAACCATGAAAGCATACACAGCATTATCACTGAAGCTAGCAGTACTAACTTGAGGACTAGCAGTGTTAACATCAGGGCTAGCAGTACTAACTTCATATGCAGGCATAGCAGTATTAACATGATTAGTACTGCTAGTGCTTGGAGCAGTCATAAAGGCCAAGTTTTGAGCACCACTACTTGCACCAACTGATTTCTTTACACTTTGTTCAACAATCTTGAAGTTGTTGAACAAATCATCGATGCTTATTGTTTCAATTTCAGCCTTATTCATCCAGACTACAACATGAGTATTCCACTAAGGAGGCAAGCTGCTCAAAAAATTTGAATTTAAGTCTTCTTGAGTGATGACCACACCCAAATTTGAAGCCTACTAACAAACTTCTAGAGCCTGTTAAAGATAGAGTTAAGAGACTCTGTGCTTGATGCAGTAAAATTTTCATATTGTTGCTTCAAAAGTGTCTTCTATGTTTTTAAGTGG
>BQNB010157608.1:0-11710 GCA_026074375.1 Tanacetum coccineum | reverse complement strand
TATAAGTTTTGTGGATGCTTTGTTTTTTATGCCAAGATTTGCTCCTATAATTAGAAATTTGCTTACGAATAAAGAAAAGTTGCTTGAATTAGCCAAAATTCCGTTAAGTGAGAATTGCTCGGCGATGCTCCTAAAAAAGCTTCTCGAAAAGCTTAGAGATCCCGGCAAATTTCTTATTCCATGTGAATTCCCAGGAATGGAGATATGCCACGCCTTGGCCGATCTCAGCACGAGCATAAATCTAATGCCCCTTTCGATTTGGAAAAAGCTTTCTTTGCCCGATCTTACACCGACTAAGATGACCTTAGAGTTAGCAGACCGATCCATAACTCGTCCTAAAGGAGTCACCGAAGACGTCTTTGTCAAAGTTGGGAGTTTTCACTTTCCTACCGACTTTGTTGTTGTGGAGTTTGAAGCTGATCCTCATGTTCCTCTAATTCTTGGGAGATCCTTTTTGAGGACTGATCGTACGTTAATTGATGTATACGAAGGAGAGCTTATCTTAAGGAACACGGATGAACAAATAATCTTTTATGTCGATGGCATTTCAAAACATTCTCAAAAGCATACTAACGAGTCGATTAAAATGATTGATAACGACGATGAAAAAGGAAAGCAGGAGGTAAAGAATATCGCGGAGCCGAGAGCTAAACGTCAAAATCGCATTATAGCATGTTTGAAGAATTTTAGAGTTGTTCAAAAAGAAAGCATGCCTCAAATTTCTTCGATTTATGCAATCACATCCACCTTACCGACTATTGAGCCCGATGACTCTTTCATAATGGGGGACGAGCACCTTAGCACTTTTTGTGTTGAGGAAATTGTCCCAATCCCAAAAGAGTTTGAGGATACCTTCGACAATAACAAAGGATGTGATTTGCCTTTTTGCGATCCTCTCTTCAGTTCTAAGGATGACTTAACTTCTAGTAATGACGTTTCAATTCTTACGAAGGATGTTCAAGAAGAAGATTTTCGGATTTATTCAAACTTTTTTTTTTGAATTTGATGATAATTTCAACTCCAGTAACGAAAATCCTCTCTTTAACGAGATGGAAGAAGATGTCGAGAACGAGAAATCTAATTTTTTTGACGAGCCAGTTTTACCTCACTCACCTTTTTCCGATAAGGTTGAGTGTTTCGATCCGGGAGACGATATGGATGAGATCGAAGCTTTTCTAGCTATAGAAGTTCCTACAGATTTTGAGGAAGGTTATTATGACTAGGAAGGAGATGTACTTTTTCTTGAAAGTTTGCTTTGTGATGATACCACTCTTAATCTCTCTTCCGAAGTGTTTTTAGATCATGAACCACAACATGTTAAGAATGAATCCGACCATGATACTTTGATAGCTTCCTCTCCTAGGAATGATCCTCTCTACCATGAGTTCGCCGGTGAACTCATAACAACTCCTCCAAGAATTATTCTCTTCCCACATTTCCTATCCCCGTTAAGGATAGTGACCCCGTTCAAGAAGAGATCGATTTATTCCCTGGTCCGGATGATTTAATTCCTCCAAGTGTTGAGAATGATGATTCCGAAGATGAAGATAATTCCACTTTCTTTCCCGTAAATGAGTCATCTATTCTTGATCCGTCATTTCCTCGTCCTCCTCTGGAACCACCAGATGTTGAGATTTGCTTAAAATTTGAGACCAATACGGCTGTGAAGAACAATTTTGATGTGCTAAACAAAGATGATTATTTTAAATCAGGAGGAGGTGCAACTGTTATTTCTCAAAATGTTGAAGATGACGATTCCTTCACATTTGTCATTTAGGATTTTCCCCCGTTTATCACCTACCCAGAGGATTCTCCTTTAACTCTCTCCTTCGAGAATAAATTTTTGACCCCGGCATCTTCGCTATTTATCAAAAGTCGATGGCATTTTCAATGAAAGTTTGTTATTCTAAGTGTTTCATCCCTAAGGACAAATGAATTCGGGGATCGAGTCAAGCTACATGACTAGGTTACCAAAAACAAAGCGCTTCATGGGAGGCACCCCATGCTTATCCATCTTTCTTCTTTCTAATCTCTAATGTGTTGTGAGGAGGCTTGTACTCTTCTGTTTCTCGTTGTTTGTGCTTGTAATTGTTTACAGGATTGCCCCACAATTTTTGAAGCCTCTGGTGTTCGGTGTTTTATCCCGGTCCACTCGAGCTTCCTAGCCTTTGCTTGCCATTAGTTTGGGGAAATCTAATATCCTAGATTATTATCGACTAAGCGGTTTAAGATTTTTGTGATACTTTCTCCGTGCTCAGATTATGCATTTGACTTTTTGAGTTCTAGTATGGGTTTTTGAGCCTTAGATTAGGAAACATTGAGGACAATGTTTAGTCTTAGTATGGGGTAGTATATCTTTGATATGATCTTACCTACTTTTGCCCATTGTTCTCACGTACCCCGTTTTTCCGTAAAAATTTTAAATTTTTATAGAAAATAAAAATAAAAAAAATAAAAAAATGATGAAAAATTGATAACAAAATAAGTGTTTTGACATGAATGTAGGTTTTCCATTGGTGAGAAGAAAAGTAGATTTTGACCCGACTGGTTCTATATCTTAGCTTTTCTCCTTAACGTAAATAGATTGAATTTTGCTAATCTTTTATACAAGGAGCTATAAAAAGCAAGTCTTGCTTGAAAAAGTCAAGATTTTGCAAGTTCCGATAATTGATTTTAAATAAGCAAAGTTCGATTTATTAGGCTAAGCATTCACGAGTTTCTTTCTTTGAAATTTTAAATTGTGAAGAACAAGAGATGATAGAGTAGAATATAAGTGTTGATGGTAAGCATGGAATAGTTGGATTTCTTTAAGGCTCATAAGTGTTAATTGTGGCTTTTCGCTCCCATTAGCTTAATAAATATTATGTAAATGTAAATAAATAAAGTTACTTAGGTTTTTGCGATTCTTAGTTTTGATCCCTTCATAGAGATTCCTTCTGGTGAAATTAAGGTACACATCGAGGTTTTGTCAGTGTTGTGGTACGCTCCCAGGTCTTGTCGGTTAGGACGCCCGATGTCTCAGTTGCTACAAGACCACAGGACTTGAAATTTGGCTAAATAATAATAAATAAATATGAATAAGCCAAAGCCGAAATAAGACTTCTGGATCATGGTCGGTTCGTATACCGATGTGACAGTCGTTTAAAGGGTGGATGTATGAATAAAAATAATAAAACTGTAGGCTGAATAAAAGTTTACTGCTTCTTGCCGGCTCACAACCAATGTTGCAGTCTTCTAAATAAAGCACATAGTAATAATCCGAGATTGATAAAAGTTTGCTGCATCTTGCCGGCTCACAACCGATGTTGTAGCCTTCTAAAAGGTCAAGGAACTCCTGGTCGAAATAAGACTCCTGGACCATGGTCGGCTCGCATACCGATGTGGCAGTTGTTTAAAGGACTGGGAGGTTGAATAATGTTGCTATAATAATAATGAGAATAATAAAGCTAAATTTTGACTCTAGGGTTATCTGAAAAGGATAACCCCTAAATCATGCAAAATTAGAACCTTAATGTGGACCCTACTCTCACCATATCATCTCTCTGGGAAAGGATTTCAACTAATTGTAGTCTAAACCGGGTTTACTTTATATGAATAAGGCATTAATCTATTTGTCACCAATAATAAAACCTTTAGAGGAATTAGGAAATAAGGGAGCGGGAAGTGGCTATGCTTTCACATTTAGCTCTTATGAGTAGCGTTAGCATTATTACTTGTATTTTACAATGATCTTGTTTTTAAGCTTGGCATGGAGAGGTGAAAGTCGGGGACGATGAATTTATCTAATTGGACACTTCTTGTGCTTTTTGTTCCATGATCTTAAAAGTTATCAATGAATAATGAAAACATTACATAACGTCACACATGAATAAGTTGTAAGTTGTAAATCATGAAAAATCAAAAAAATGGAAAACTTTGAAAATGGGAAAACGGGGTGTTTTATAACTTTTGACTTCTTAATTCTCCCCACGAATTACTTCACTACTCTTCAAAGGATTAGTTTAGGGAGGTTTTGAGATATTTGGTTATAGAGCATATAATATTGCGTGGGGACACGCAATCGTTTAGTTTTGGGAATTTTAATATGTGTGAAAACACATATCCTTTTTATATTAGAAATGTCCCTTAAAAGACCAAAATTGTGCATAAAATGCTTTTATATTGCTTGTTTTATCTTTGTGAATGTGTAGGTATGGAAATTGCAAAAATCACAAGAAAACGATCAAAATCGGACAAACACGGACACAAGATGGAAAAGAGTGTATAAGAGCCGAGGATTTAATAGCAAGAAAGGTCAAAAGTCAACTCCAGTCAACCCTTGGTCAACCACAAGAAGACAAAACCCTTAAAAATACCATAAAAACCCTTAATGTTAAATCATTCTCACTAAAAGTCCTAAAAACCCTAACACCGTTAGTCAAGAGCTAACAGTCGTTAAAGTCTTATAAATAAAATTCTTTTACCCATTTACCTTTTTACCCGAGCCATAACCCAAGTCAAAGCCTAAAAGCCTCGGGTCAAACCTTTTTTATAAAGAAAAAGGGGCAGGAAAAATAGTTTTACTGTTTACCCGTCTTCCCTAAATTCACCGAGCTCAAATCAAAGGGTAAATTCCAATTAATGACATGGCAAGACAATTCAAGTACCATAGGACAACCTGGCAGAGTTTTACGTCATCTAATGCTATCATTGGTGGAAACCCACAAGAAGTGACACGCGGGTCTGACAAGAAACACACCAAGGACAAATATATTGCACTAAAACAAGTTCAAAAGAAGCACAAAAGGGTCTGACACACGGAATGCCACGCTGGCAATCCGTGTGCTTCTCAATCAATCCAACAGACCACAAAAGAGATCAATGATTAGAGAGAATGAAAGGCCAAGATCAAGGGAGAAGGGAGCAGGCTAAGAAGACCTAGAAGCTTCATTGAGGACTATAAAAAGCCCCTCACACTCACACACAAATTGTTAGATAGTTTTTTAGTTTATTTTAGCTTATTTGTAATTTTTAGCTTATTTAAGTTTTCTTAGTGTAATTTCCTTTTAAATCAGCTTTGTAATCTCTTTTTATTAATATAATCAAGTTTGCTTTCAAATGTTGTTTTCCTTTAAGATTTTTATAAAATACATTGAAATTGTCAAATAAGCTCAAATAAGCTCTTATAAGCTCATTAAGCTTAATTACCCCTTGGAATTGGATGGCTACTTGGTAATTAAGCTTTGGTCTAGTCCTGAAGGTCAGGAGTAGGTTTAGATTAGGTTTTTCATAAAATAAGCTCTAAATAGGTTATAGCTTATAAGCTATAAGCTGGTGGTTTAAGCTCTCCTTAGGGCTTATAGATCTCTGTTTAGCTGAGATAGTTTAGCTAAAATTTTATAAAAATCCAAAAATATTTACTATTTAACTTATTACAGCTTAATTTCATGTGGCCTTACTGCTTATTGTCTGCCTTATTGTTTTGCTTAGTTTAGCTTATTATTGCTTATCTTAGTTGTCTTTAATGCTTATTTAGTTTTAATCATTAGTATAAGTCCTTAGTTTTTCTTAATCTGTCATAAAAAACCCAAAAAATTAACATAGTACTAAGTTCTTAATTTCTGGCTTTAATGTTTGTTGAAATAAGGTTTTAGTAGGTCTGTATTATAAGCTGCCTTTGATATCAGGAATCTTTGAGATTGTTCATTAGAATTTTCCACTTGCCAGCTTAATGGATTTCATAATTTTAAAGGACTTTGTTTTGGATAGTGACTGTTTGACCTCTTAAAGTCAAATTAATATGTGCAAACGCTTGAATCATTTTAAATAATCACTGAAAATCAGTAGTGAGGGTGTTTTCAAAAAATTAATTTCAAATTTAGGAAGTTAAGGCTTATTAATAAGTCTGTGCACCAGGAATAATTGATTCAAGTTGAAAAAGTTTTTTAGATCCAAGCTTCCCTAAGCTTGGATTTTGTTTATTTAGTGTTTTTGTACACACCTATTTGGTGTGTACAAAGCAGGTTTGACCTTTAAGGTCACCTGCATTGGTTTAACCCATTTTACTAATGCATCAGATAGGATCACTACATTAAGTACTGCATTCCTTTTAGCTAAAATATAAAGTAGCAGAAGTAGATTTTATCTTCAAAATTTAGTAGCTTATATTTATATGTTAGTTAAGATAATTTAAAGTTGTTTTTCAATTACTAGCTTTGTTGTCTAGTCAATTTTGCTTTTCAAGTTCATAAAAATTTTTAAAAAACCAAACAAATAGCTTGTTAAAAATTTGAGTGTAATTCTTAGATTTAAGCTTATAGATCGATTTTATGATTTGGATTTATAGTTTTAAAGTCGATGTTTAATTATCAAAAGCTCACTTTCTTAAGCCTTTATTGGAGATTGTAGCTTAGATGGTTTTGGAGCTTAAAATTGTACTTCTTGATTTTGTAGTTTAGATTCATAGATTAATTTAGTCTTTTAAAAGATATTAGGTTAATTACTTATCATATTGAGCTCTATACTTTCTAAGCTTTCTAAAACTGCTTTTTGGATTTAAACTGAAGCTAATTTGAGATCTATGCAAGCAATTTTAGTAGAACTTAGCTTTTTGCTTTAAAAGCCAACTTTCTATAACAGCTAGCTTCATAAGCTGTTATAGAGCTTAATACTGAATTTGAGCTTATGGTTGTTTTGTTAAAGTTGTTTAAAAAAGTTTAATCTACAACTTTTCTTTTATAAGTTTTCAAAAATAAAAAATTAAAAAAATAACAAAAATCAAGGACTCGAACCCACGACCTCAGCTTTACACACACATGCTCTTACCAGTTTGCTTGAATAGCTTCTCTGGTCATCCTTCTTTCCATTTAATTGTTATAGTCACTATGGGCCTTAAGCCCATATAATAAGTCGTAGCTTAATTAGGGTTTTTCCTAGCTTATTAGATAAGCTGGGGGTTACCTTATATTTTTCTTAGATTCCTTGCATCTTTGTAGACTTTTAGTGATTTTTCTAGATTTTTCCCATTATTAGTTTATTTTTAATAGTTTTTCTTAGTTTAAAACTTTAAAAAATCACAAAAAAATAGAAAAATAACCAAAAAAAATAATTTTCTTTTTTATTAAATTTTCTTTTATTATTTTCTAGGTTTAGGTTTAAAAATTAATTTCGTAGGGTTAAAATTTAAGAATTTCACTTTTTAAAGAACGGGATTTCATACCCGTTCTTGTTTTCTTCATTTTTAAGCCGTAATCACTCTCGTCTTAGAATTTCCTTAGTTTTTCATGAATAAGTAGTCATTTAGGATTTATAAAAGTAGAAAAAATACTTTTAGGGTTAATTTTTAATAATTTAGGATTTTTTATTGTCGCGTTTATTAGTTTAAGTGTTTTAGTGAGTAATTGTTGCTTTTAATTGTAGATTTAGTTAATTAATCCAAAAATCTCTGAAAACCAATCCGAATCATTGTCCGAATAAGAGCGAGGTTTCAATTTCACATTTCTTCGAGGAAACGACCCGGTAAACACTTACCGGTTAAACGTATATTGTATTTTTGTGTGATTTTCCTTATTACCTTTGTCCTCAAGGGTAATTTTGGGATTTCATAACTTTGGTATTTTTACGTATATATTATAATTGACGAATCAGCCTTCAAAAATATATCCGCGCGACTCAAATGCTCCCGATGCTCAACTAGCAAAATAATAACCTGAGAAAATACATGCAAAACGTCAACAAAAATGTTGGTGAAATAATAGGTTTAAGTAAAAGCAGCATTGAAATAAATCAAGTAATATCTCAGTAAGAAAAGTAGCGTTACAACATTTCAAAGTATTATTTCTAAAATCCAAGTAGTGATTCAATAAATCAAGAAATGTTCCGATGTGGACCACAAGGTTTAAGATCAGCCAGCGACAGTATTTCATAGTATCATTCAACATTATCGCATTGAGCTCATGACACCGAAGCGTTAACCAGCATATAAAAATATGCGTTCTGTCCGCCCCTACACTAGGTATTATTGCCTCATACCTACAATACTCTCAATACAAAATGTTCGTTTAACTAGGTGTTCTCGCCATGGATTCATACCTAGGACAGAGTTGTCATGGCCCAATAGATCTATTAATTATACACAGCGCTTACCCTCAAAGGTAATTAACGGTGCATGAATTTCGAGGCCTTTAGCAATAGGGGACTCATGTAGATAATTTCATAATCGGGTCAGGCATAGCCTTCAAGCACTTGTGTCCCATTTAAAACAAATAATGTGTTCAAATCTCATGATTTTCATATATAGATATTCAATGATCTCAAATCATGTAGTAAGCAAACCAAGCTTTAGTAAATTCATGAGTAAAAAACCATGTATTAGAAGTCATGTAGTAAGCAAGTAAAAGCTTTAGTAAAACTAGTCATGTAACGCTTATGTAATAGAAATCAATAAGTTTATTTAGTAAAACGAGCAGGTATTCTCACACCAAAAACAGTTTCCGAAAACCATTAAAAGAGAAAAGGTGGGGCTATGAACTGTAAGTAAAAGTAAGGAATGAGAAATTCAACATAGAAAGAATGGTGTCAACGTCTCACCCGTGACCTAAAATAATGGTGTGCGTATTAGAAGAATATAACTTATAAGAAAAATGCATAAAATGCAGATATAAATAAATATGTATGTTTTCTACATATGTATAACGTTATACCATAGAATCCATGTGCACGCCTTAACTTTTATTAATACATTCTAAGTTTTTCTAATTTTGACCGATTTTCCTAGTCACTGGACAACCTTTAAAGAAATACCAAACGACCTCAAACGTCTTACATACTTTGTTTCTAACAACATCTATATGTTAATAACCTACTGTATTTTTCCTAAAAATGTTTGACAGGTCTAACTATTTTTCAAAAATTCGACGACTCGAAGTGTCTGGAAAAGGAAATGTTGTAACCACTTGAAAGTTTGGGTTGACCTGACCTATTTAGACTCTTTAATAAAATCTAGAAAAAATCCAAAAAATCCTATACATCATGAACTTCGTACTTTAGAAATATATTTAATTAAAAAGATGTTTTGATATGGCTGCTACCCTCACAAACACAACCTAGAAACTGTCCCCAAAAACGCAGATTTAACAACGAATCTCGTAAAATCATTTCGATCATCTTCCACTTACTAAAAATTTATGAAATCACCTTCGTTGTAAAATAGACTCTTTAGACTTTGCTTTAGGATCAATAAAATCAATAAAAGTTATTCGGATGATTAAGTTACAACTCTCGCAAGATGACTCAAAAATCTGCCCAGATTCCTATTCCAAATTTACAACAATCAACCCATCCAAACACACTCATACTCTAACTCATTATACCCAATTCGATTTTAGACACAACCGAAAGCTTGAGTATGACTTATTTGTTATAAAGTAGTTCTCGTTATAATATTTCAAGTTTAAACGGTTTCTACTACGCCAAATAATCATTTTTAATTTATTTTTTTACCAAATTTGACTTCTTAAAATATATGTTTTTCCTAAGTTTAACTTATCAAAAATGACCCGCCAAAATGCGTTATTAATTATGGGATATACTAGTGTTTGACATAAAACGACATTCCGGACAACTTTTCAATTTTACCGAGACCCGAAACCAAGCAAAAAATGACAAAAAAAAACTAGTACAAAATTTTAATTCACCATTTTCCTAACTTTGACATATTAAAACGACCCAATAAAATGCATTATCAAAGATCAGACTCTGATGCTTTTTGATGCAAAACGACGTTTCAGACAACTTTTTAGCTATACCCGAGACCTAAAACATAACAAAAAATGAAAAAAATGCCCCTGCGAGATTCTGTAGAAAACTATATTTTTAAACAAGTGCAGTTTTTATTCTTACCCATTTTCTAACTTCCGACGGCCATAGAAAATTCATTTTTGAGAGTTACGGGATGTGCCTGTAACAACCCACAATTTTCATCTCTGTAATTTCCACTTATATTATATTAAATACTACTTTTTCACAGGAAATTTTTTGCTTTATTCCAATATGTAACATAGTTTACATTTCTAAAGTAAACGAGCTCACGCAACTACCTATGCCAATTCTATCTACGTTTATATGAAGTAAACGCCTTAATATGTCAAGTCAATATTCTAATATCCTCTATATCATGTACGTTATCTATTTAACATAATTTTCATAACATTATTACTAAATAAACTTTATCCGTTAACGTTTATACCAAAACCTAAACTACATGTAATGTATACATACAAAACAAATATACAAGCTTATGATGCATATGTACAAGTATTCCTAAGCATAAATTCAAATATGTTTTCCCTCCTAAATCATGGTACAACACCTTAAAGCTTAAAGTACAAGCTGATTGTGCATGATATTCAAATGAGCTCATTTCCCTCTAAATTCTACAAGGCATTTAGTACCACCTTTCTAGCCTAGAAGACAAGTATTCTAAGCACAACATTTAAACATATTATTTTTCCTCCAAACATCATTCCACACTTGTCCTAAAACAAACCCTAACCCAAAAACCCTAGCAAACCTGATACCACTTAAACTAGTTCATAATTATAGATTTAGAATCTGATCCGTGATAAAACATAGGATCTGGGCAAAATTAGTAGGCTTTAGGTATTAAGAAAAAATACTAGATTGTAGCCTTATGTCTTGTGATCATTTTTCCAGTTGACTCGACCCGATTCAATGTCGGATGAATTAGTTATAGCCGAAATGGCAAAGGTGTGCAGAGGTGCGCAGATTCTGCAATATGTAAAACTAAAAGTTGTAGAGGACTCAAATATCTAACCATGCTCACTGGTTTAAGCTTCATCGGAGTTACGGTTTGTAAATGTCAACCATTTTACCGAGACTAATATTGGCTGTCCAAAAACAGCCACGCCCTTTCATTATAAATTCGACCCTTAAGCCCCAAGTAAGACCCTTGGCCACCACTCAAGACCCTTGGGCACCACTCCAACATCCACCACTCCAAGTAGCTTGGCTATTACTCTACTCAAAAAACCTGTCCATTACTTCTCTTCTACACTATAAATACACGCATACATACATTCATTCATCATTCACCATTCAAACTCAAAACAACTTCAAAATGATGATCTAACCAAGCCATAAAAGAGAAGAAAAGAAGAACTCAGCAAGTAGAAGCCAAGAAATAAGAGAAAAAATGTCCTTTATTCATCTCCAAAGAGTGTTCGACCCATTTCAAGTCATTCGACCCATTTCCACCATTTTTGACTCATTTCAAGTTCAAGTAAGCTCATAACTCGTTCAATAAACTCTTGTCTTATTTTAGAACTTTCATAAGCTTTGTTAGATCCTATGTAAACACTTGTTTAAGCCCTTAAACCACAAACCCATGAGTTTTGGTTTTCCTAAACCAAATGTGCCCATTTTGATCTTTCTAGTTCATAAGCTCTTTTGATAAGCTATAAGCTTGTAAAACTTATTTATTCTAACTTATTTTAGATTATAGTAATAAGCTATAACCTGTAAATTACTGTCTATATTGAAAAATATCAAGATTATGAATTTTGGACTAAAATTGTAAATATTTTCATGCACAAGGGCATATATTATAAACGCAAATATTGTGGATAGATATACTATTTCCATATCATGAAACATTAATTACTTGCGAGTAAACGCAAATATTGTGGATAGATCTATTGGGGGTGACGACTCC
>BQNB010157607.1:0-12381 GCA_026074375.1 Tanacetum coccineum | reverse complement strand
TAGAGAACTACTACAACTGAATCTAAAATAAACTGAAAAATTAATACTAAAAATTAACTACTAAAAAATTACTCCCTAGGTGCTGGAATGAGGGGGTTTTTATACCCCTAGCTCGAGCTAACCTCTACCTTCTCGATTCTTCTCTTCGCCTCATCACAGCCCTTCATCTCTTCTCTCTCCTTGATGTGACATCTCAATCGTTAGATTGAGGCATGTATAAACCCGGATCAATGACGTGGCTTGAGTGTGTTAGTTGTGTGAGTGTATACTCACTCGCACGTCACATCAACCAATGAGATCGTCTCGATTTGCCAGGGTGGCATGGGTTAAGGGGTGAGATGATAGTGATGGGTGGGTTACGGGTTGTGAGAGGACCATTAACCCTAAGGTTAATTATGGTTGGGGTGAAAGGTTAACTAATTAGGGTTCATGTGGGTTTGGGTGTTCTTGAGTGAGTGAGAGGGTGAATCGAGATTGGGGTAAAAGTGAGTGTACAGTAATTGTTATCGAGTTATAAGAGTTACCGGGTTGGTCGGGTTAGGGTTGGGTTAGGATCCGGGTAATTGGGTTGGGGCTTAGGCTGTGATTGGATGAGAGGAGTCCACGGGTAGATTTGACCCGGCTATTTACCCGCGCCCTTTTTGCAACTTTGAGAGAATTACACAACCAGTCCTTGTGTTTGGCAAGACAATATCAAGCTTATAAACAACTTTGGGGAAATTGCATATTCACCCCTTGTGGTTTCTTAAGACAATTGTAAAGTTATAATTAACTTTTATAAATTGCAAATTCAGCCCTTGGAGTTAATAAGCAATAGAGATGAGCTTTGGTTTTGACTGTGGAAGGCTGAGGCATGATTTCTCTGGCTTTGGCTTTGAGATCTTTAGCTTCTTGATCATTCATCCGTTCTCGTGTTCGTTTTTGACTGATTTCTTGTGATTTTTGGCATATCCATACCTGCACACATAAAACTCAGATACAAGCACATTTTTGCCATTTTTGATCCGTTTTGGGTTTATTTGGGCCTTTTTAAGCATAAATAGATATGTGTAATCTACACTTATCAGCTTTCATAATCAACGATGACGAAATCGGCAAGGAATGTGAACTTTCCAACCGGAACAAATACATCTCTTGCAATTCTAGCCAGTGTACAAATTGCCCAGTTAGCTAGTTCAAGGGTTATGCGGGTGGAAATAAGCTCGGGTAAACCTAACTTTTTCCAAACCGAGAGTGGCATCAAGTTGATGCTAGCACCTAGATCGGCTAGGGCTTTGCACTTGAGCTCACTAAAACCACATGGAATGAGAAATTTCCCAAGGTCTCCTAGTTTCTCGGGTAACTTCTTAAGAATAACTGCTGAGCAATTTTCATTAAGGGGTGTATTTGCCAGCTCTAAAAGTTTCTCCTTATTAGAAAGGAGACATTTAAGCATTTTCTAGTATTTTGGGATTAGAACCAAAACATCGGCAAGGGAGATATTGATGTGAAGTTGTTTGAACATTTGCCAAAATTTGTGAATTTGGACTTCATCTTTCTCTTGCCATTTTTCTTGGTTCATTCTTGAAGGATAAGGGATATGAGGGTGACGAGGATCCCTTTTGTGCACCACAAAATTTCTTTATGAAGGAGGTTTAGATTTTTGGACAAGAGGAGGTGGGACCTTAATGGTAAACTCACCATGTTCCGGGTCCGTTAAAGTCTCCTCTACACGTTCATCCTCCTCCGGATTAATGAATGGATGAGGCATATGAACGGAAGGTCCATCAAGAACAAGACCACTTCAAGTGGTAATGGCTTTCAATTCACCTTTCGGGTTAGGAATGGGGTTGCTAGGGAGAGATCACGTACCCGAAGTAGAAGCGATGTTCATTTGGAAAAAGCTAGCCATCATGTTCTTAAGCTCATTGGTTTGGTTTGACATTGAAGCTTGAATCGAAGTTTGCATTTCATTTCGTAACTCATTTTTCACATTGTTAATTTGAGCTTGCATGGCTTTTTATATTAACATCATTTATCTTCTTAATTTTCTCCAACTCACTTAAAGGTACAACTTGATTTTGTTGAGTTGGAGCTTGATAAGATGTATTTTGATTGAAATTGTTTCCTCGATTATATCCTTGAGGTTGGCTAAACCGGTTTTGATTATTTTATCTGTTTGGTTGATCAAAACCCGATGGTCTAGTTTGATTAGCCACACCCGAAGGACGATAACCAGAATTACCCGGATTGTAGTTACCCGCGGCTGATGCAACGTATCCTTGAATATTATCCCGAAATTCCAGGAAAGTGTTGCCATCGGCGGTGAGACATTGATAATATGGATGAGCACCACCATACGTAACACAAATCTCCTCAACGGCTTTTACGGAAGCTGGAGGTGGGGTTGCTTGAAATTGCTTGAGAATAGCGGTCATGGTGGTAGTCACAACACTTGTTTACTGATTTACTGCATGAGTAAGTTTGGCTATATCAGAGGAAGAAGAAGAATTAACATCACTTGATTTTACTTGATAAACAATCGATTTTTTTCATGAATTGCGGACCTTGGATTTGTTTTTGATAATCGTCAACACATCTCGAGTACTTATTTCCAAAAGATTACCACCGGCGGCAGAGTTTGGGTTTAAGGCATTGTAGAAGGTATCAAGTTGGTGCAATTCGGTGAAACCATGATGAGGGCATGCACGAAGAAGATCTTTTTAACGGTCACATGCCTCATGAAACGATTCTCCAAAACGTTGTTCAAAGTTGGAAATTTCATTTCACAGATTTGTCGTTCTTGAGGGAGGAAAGAATTCATTGATGAATTTGGAAACAAGATCTTCCCAAGTGAGAATAGAACGAGGGGGTTCTTTTTCGAGCCAACGACGGGCTGCCCCCGCAAGAGAGAATGGAAAAAACATAAGCTTAATCGCTGAATTAGGCACATCCTTGTATTTTATTGTGGAAGTTATTTTGTTAAACCAACGAATGTGATCATGAGGATTGTCTTTCTCAAGTCCAAAGAATTGGTCCGAAGTCATCATATTAATGAGACTATGCTTGAGCTCAAAATGCTCAGTAAGAATTGGTGGAACCACGATTGCCTCCGCATAACCCTCGGTGGGTGCACGGAGCAATTCCGCCATAGTACGTTGATCGGCCATCGTAACTACGAGAGATTTTTCAAGAGAAAAAGGTTGTTTTGAACGTCTACAGTTATGACGTTTCGGGTTTGTGGTGGTTGGATTAGGAGAAGATTCACCAACTAGATTCAAAGAAGAGCGAGTGCGCATGCACTAAAAACAAGAACAACACAATATTTTTGGTAACCGGAAGTTAAAAGTCCACGGTAGCTCTTTAAACTACCCACAAGAGAGCGGGAGGAATTAGCACGAAAAAGTGATTTAAAAGCGTTCTTCCTTTTTGGGAGATGTTCCTTGGATCAAGCCCGCCTTATACCCTCCTTATAGTTTGTAATTCAAAGGTGAGCCGATTATAACGATTAACAACACGATTTGTTTTGTTGGTTTTTTGATTTTTTTGGTACTTTCAATACTTTAGGAAAAGTATTGTTGGTATTTTTTAATTTTTTAATAATAAGAAAATATTCACAAACGGAAAATGATAACTTCACGGGGAAGAGTCTTCAAAAACTAATCTTCAAACGAACCACGAAAATCGTCTCACGACCTCCCCGGCAATGGTGCCAAAATGATAACCGCCATTTCAAGCAATAATAAGAGAGATAAGTATTCCAAGAGGCTTTTAAAAGATTCGCTTTTATCCAAAGCAAAATCACTAAAAAACCTACCCGGGTCGTTTCCCAACGAGGCGTGAATGGAAAATCGGTTACGTTCCTGATCGCGTTTTTGAATGATTTAAAAGATTTTTGGTTTGGATTCCTAATTCTACAATAATAATGCTAAAACAAGTAAAGGAAACCTAAAAATGAAAGCAAATAAGGCTAAAACACGAAAAACGAGAACGGGCTCGTTCTTTAAAAATTGAAATCCGAAAAATTTAATCCTACGAACGCAAATTTAATTTTTCTAGGTGCTAAATGGTAAAAGAAAATTTAAAAAAAGAATTATATTTTTTTGACTTTTTAATAATTTTTTATGAATTAAAAACTGTTTTAAAAAGAAAAATTAATTAAAAATACTAAATGAAGTGGGAAAAATATGGAAAATTTGTGAAAAGTATTTTAAACAGTGCTGGTTTTAAGAAAATTAAAATGGTGGAAAGTGCTTTTTGAAATAAGCAGAAAATAAGCTTAAATAAGCTGTTAGCAAAAATGGGCTAAAAGACTATAAAGAATAAATGTTGCACACCAAGACCAGATGGCCCTACTGGTGCTGGTGGTTAGTGTGTGTTGTGTTTGGGACGAGTGTGTGTTAAAGGGGAGGTCACAGGGTCGAACCCGGTGGCTTCCCTTTTTTTTTGAAAAACTTTTTTTTAATTTTCTTTTTGCACACTTATAAAACACACCAAAATAAGCAAACTTAAAAAAATGACTTTTTGTGAAACTTACTGAATAAGCTAGAAAATAAGCAACTTAAGTGACATAATGAGCTTTTTTACACTAAGTGATAAATTAAGCTAAACTGTTTAGCATTTTTAGAACAATTAAGCTAAAGGAAAACAAAAATAAGCAAAACAGATGCTATTCTAACCCTAATAAGCAATTAGAAAAAGAAATAAGCAAATGAAACAAGCAGAAAAGCTAAACAATTCAAATAAGCAAAAAAGGGCAAAAACTATCAAGCAAAACAGCCACAAGGGCACTTTTGGGCTTATTTTTAAGCCCTCAAGTGGATCCTTATGGGTATGAGGCATATACCTCTAAAAAGAGTGATCAATAAGCTATTCAAATCAGCAATTGGAAAATAGTTTGAAAATCAAACAACCCATAAAAAGGGCTTTTGAAAAAGCTGTTCACTCAGAATTCCCTCATTTTGGTTTTTTTCTTAAAAGAAAAGTGGTAATAATTCAGTCTAAAAAATAAGCTAGTGAAATAAGTTCAAAACACGAACTAAGCTAAATCAGATTAAAATCATACTACTGACTATTTGTGCAAGAAAAATTCAAGACCTAAATCCTACCTTAGCTAACCTAAATTTGAGTTTGAAAAATAGACCTTTGCTTGTAAAAAGACACTTGACAGTTTTAGACTAAAACAAAGGTATACTAAAAGGAAACTAACCTACTGCATTACGACATCAATAACAACACAAAAACAAGTTTTAAAAGCTGGTAAACAAGTCTTAATCAAATAAGCTTTGTAAACTGTTTGTGAATCAACAGTTTTAAGAACTTTTTAGAAAAACCTTAAAGCAAGCTTTAAAAACTTAAAATTCTTTAAAACAGATTGAAAACAACTCAAGAAGGCTTGTACAAGTTTGCTAGGTGACCCAAATGGTTTTTTAACCAAATTTGACCCACTTTACACCTTATGCCAAACACCCCTTTAAATTTTCTAAAAGCAATTTTAAGCTGATTAACTAAGATTTAAGCAAAGTGGTGTGAAAACAGATGGCAACTAAACAATGTTAAGCAGAAATAAGCATAAAAGACACAGTAATAAGCAGTTAAATAAGCAAACAAGTAATAAGCAGATTTAAGGCAAATAAAGGCAGTTTAAAGTAAAATCATGAACAAATGGCAAATAAGCATTAAACAAGGACATTTAAGCATAAAACAACAATATTAAGCAAGAATAAGCAGTAAGGAACATTTACATCAAGCCATAAAGAAGGGACCATAGCAATATAAAAGCAATAAAAGACATAAATCAAGCAGTAATTAAGCACAAAAGCAAAAGAAAAAAGGTGAACTTACAAAGGCTAAGCTTTTGGAAAGGGGAATAAGCTCTCAAACGCTTATAGACCAACCTATATGCTTCCTAAGAATCTCTAACCCAAGGCCATCCAAGATATACCTTGCTCATTTTGCTTTGACAGTTTCCCTTTTTTTATGATTTTTTGATTTTTTGACAGAAAAGAAAACAAGCTTTCAAATAAGTCTTGAATGACTGAAAAAATTATACAAAGGTTTATAAACAGTATTTAAATGACACGTCTCTTAAATGACGATTATTAAGAAACATACTAAATTTCATTAAATTAAGCAAAGTACAGTGCAAGTATTAACAAAAGGACATATATTAAATGACAATAAAAGTAAAGTGCAGTATTAAAATTAGTACAAATTGTTAATACAAAGAATGGACTTAACAAATTCGACAAAAGAAAAATGAGATACAATTGCCATACTTTTACTAAAATATCCTAGGTATTGAGTCTCTTGTGTGCTTCTTCTGTGAGTACTTCAAGCTGGTGTGTTTGTTATGTGAGAGAGATCATAAGCTCAATCTAAGCCATCCATTTTTGCTTTGTCCCCTAAGGTAAAGTTCTGACCATTGATTGTTTTGCAGCCAATGGTCTGTTGGGGTTTTGCCAAGTTGGCCTTAGACTTCTTGGGGTGGCGGTGACGGTGATGAGGAAAAGTGATGGGTTCTTGTTTGGTAGTTGCAGGGGTGCAGGGTGAAAACAACAATGAATAGTGACAAAATAGTTTTTGGCGGGAAGGGGTTTGGGTTAAACTGGTGCAGGGTAAAAGTTTAATGGAATGGCAACTTAAGTCCTCCAAAGTGATATGTTAGATTGCAGTGATAGTCCTTTGTGGGGATGAAGTTTTGTGGGATGGCAGAATAAGCCGTTGAGGGTGTATGGTTTTATAGCAAAGTTAGTCCTTGTGGTTATTAACAGAGTTAATGGTTAAGTCTAATATGGCTAACTGGGTTAAAAAAGGTATTGGGCCTTTTTGATTTGTTTTGGGCCGTTTGGATTATTAAGGGAATTAGGCTTTTTGCTTGATAAAGTCTTGATATAAAACGAACACTCTTAATAGTGTTAGGGTTTACAAAACCTTAAGCTTTGAATATAAAGCTGTGTTTCTTAATTTGGTGCACTTTTATTTTCTCTATTTTCTTAATCTGCTATTTTTCTCTGTCTCTGACGCTTTGCCGTCGCTTTCTTCTACTTTACCTTTTGTTTTTTTCTTCTCTTGCCATGGTTAATATTTTGCGTCATTGTGTGTCTAACATTATGGCCTAGGACCTCCTTTTATACACCAAAGAGTCCTACAAGGCTTACAATACTTTTCTAAGTTATCACGATCTTTTCTATAAACAAACGTAATCTCTTAAACAAATAAGTTATACATATCTTCTTTATAAATAACTAATACTTATCTTCGTAAGTATTCTTGTTCTCCAATCGATCTTTATCTCTTCTCTGATAAGTCTTTGATCTCATCTCTGTTAGCATAATCCTTCCAGCAGTATTAATTACTCAGCAGTTGTTAAACTGCAGGAGCAGTAACTCTAGAATTTCTTAAAGGTATTTAAACCCAACAATCAATCTTTTTGGTGAGAAAGGCTAACTCAACTTTGAGTGCTTTGTACTTGCACCTGTAATCTTTTTTATTATTATCAGTATTTTGATTGTGTTGTTATGATGAGGATGAATTTATATGAAATTTGGGCTTGTTATAGGTTTTGTTTGATGAAGGATAAGATGGTGAGGATGTTTTATTTGTTGGATAATCTTTTTGAAAGTGTCCTTGTTTTCACAAAACTAAACATAGGGGGGGGTGGGTTTTTTTTTTTTTCCCCCAAATTTGGGGCTTTTTTTTTTTTTTTAGTTTTTTTTTTTTTTCTTAGCTGAACTAACTCTCCTTGATATTTTGTAGAATCTATTATGATTTGCTAGGAGAGCTCTGTCATGAAACTCAACATTCAAATCAGCTAAGAATTCACTGTTTCTCCTGGTGTCTTCTTCAACATCCGAGTCACTCTCCTGAAAGCAAGTGTTAGAAATCAAGGCTTTTGATATTGAGCTCTAAATGGTAAATCTCTTAGTCTTAGACTCATAGATTTGATCAACCAGCTCTTCTTTATAGTTGTATTTTCCATCCAGGGTAGTTCGACTATCATTCTTAATAGCATTATTAGCTCTCTAAGTTCAATTCATTTAACTAGGGCTGATCACGGTCCAAAAACGGGCCAGACCGTCCAAAACAGACCGGAACGAACCGAATTTGGCCAAAACCCCTAACCAAAGACAAGACCGAAATGGTCCGGTTCGATCCAAGTCCATCCGGTCCGGTTCGGTCTTCGGTCTGGTCCAATAAGGCATAATTGCTGGTTTTTTGTAAGACCGAACCGGACCGAGGACCGAAAATAAGAAAAATGACAGACCGATGACCAAACTGAAATAGGTTCAGTCCAGTCCGGTCGGTCTGGTCTGGTCTGTCCGGGTTGCAGTCCATTTTGCTCACCCCTAATTCATACCTAGCCATTTCTTTGGTAGGCTGTTAACAAACGTGGCATTTACTTCAACTTGAGGAATTTTAACATCTTTGTTTTCAAGTTCATTTAACAAAAATTTTAGCCTGGTGTAGGTATATTTCACCTAGTGCTTTAAAAGTATTGAACTTTAGTGTAAGGGCTGTAATTTTTGTATCTCTTATATCAGGTGGTCCCTCATGACTTAATATTAAATCGTTTCATATGGATTGGTGCAGTGGGTACATTTCTATGGACTATTTCGTAAGTTATTGGAATAACAATAGCTGATGAAACTTTTCAGTCTCTTATTTTGATTAGTAAGTTTTTTGTCTTTAATGTGACCACTGATTTTGAGGTTTGATTAAATATTTTCAAAAAATGTTGCAGGAGATTTAGGGAACTTAGATCCATTTTCAGGTATTTTTAAGAAGATAATGGTTCAAAGACCAATCAAGATAAACCAAGAACCTATCCTTCCAACTGGAGAAATCATCCACATCAAATGGTGGAACATTTATGACATGATAAAATCCCCTAGAATCAAGAAGTTGTACTTATTGCTCCAAGAAGAAGGGATGTCTATGTGATTGATATGTCATTAGCATCTCGCATCAAACATGTGTTGCACGCACTCGTCAGCAGAACGACGTTGTGGAAAGGCGAAACCGAACTCTTGTAGAAGCTGCTTATACAATGATGATATTTTGTATAGCTCCATTATTTCTATGGGCTGAAGCAATAAATACAACTTGTTACACCCAAAACCATTCTTTGATCCGTCTCTTATACAACAAAACTCCATATGAGCTTATGCACGATAAGAAACCAGATTTATTGTTTCTTTATGGCTTTGGTTCACTCTGTTATCCGACCAATGACAATGAGGATCTGGGTAAACTCGATGCAAAGGCTGACATTGGTATTTTCGTTGATTATGCGCCCATAAAGAAAGCTTTTAGAATCTACAACAGAAGAACCCAAAAAATTGTTGAAACAATTCATGTGATGTTCGATGAGCTGACAGTGATGGCTTCTGAATAATGTGGTTTAGGATCCTGAATTAAACTTATGACTCCTGCTACATCCAGTTTAGGACTCGTTTCAAACCCTGTTTCTCAACAACCTTGTATTCCACCAAACAGAGATGACTGGGATTATTTGTTTTAACCTATGTTCGATGAATACTTCAATCCTCCAATAAGTGATGTCTCTCTAATTCCAAACGCTGCTGCACCAAGAGCTGTAGTTTTAGCCGATTCTCCTATGTCAACTTCCATTGATTAGGATGCTCCTTCAACAAGGATTCCATCAACACAAGAACAAGAACATTCTCCAAGCATTTCTCAAAGTTTTGAAGAATCACTAAAAACACCACTATTTCATGATGATCCTCTTCATGAAGATTCTACTTCTTAAGGATCGTCATCTAATGTGAGACAAACCTACACTCTATTTGAACACCTTGGTAGATAGACTAAGGATCATCTTATAGTAAATGTGATCGAAGATCCTTCTCGCTCTGTATCTACAAGAAAGCAACTCGAAACCGATTCCATGTAGTGTTACTTTGATGCCTTCCTAACTTCTATAGAACCAAAGAACTTCAAACAAGTAATGACCGAACCATCATGGATCAATGCAATACAAGAATAAATTCATGAATTTGAAAGACTAGAAGTTTGGGAATTGGTGTCGTGTCCAAATAAAGTGTTATTGTTCAAACTAAAATGGATTTATAAGGTCAAGACAGATGAATTTGGTGGGGTACTAAAAATAAGGCTAGACTAGTTGCTCAAGGATTCAGGCAAAAAATAGGAATCAATTTCGAGGAATCATTTGCACCGGTTGCTAGAATAGAGGCCATCTGTATCTTCATAGCAAATGTCACTCACAAGAATATGACGATATACGAAATGAACGTCAAGACGGCTTTCTTAAATGGCAAGCTTAAAGAAGAGGTCTACGTTTCTCAACAAGAAGGATTTGTTGATCAGGATAACCCATTGCATGTGTACAAGCTCAAAAAGGCCATTTACGGTCTCAAACAAGCACCACGTGCATGGTATGACATGCTGTCAAACTTCTTCATCTCACAGCATTTCTCTAAAGGTGCAGTTGATCTAATACTCTTTACACGGCAAGCTGGAAATGACTTATTACTAGTTGTTAGAAATACAAAAAAGTGTCTGTCACTTCCAATATAGATAGTCGTATCTCGTAGTAATTAGTCATGTTAAGTTTGTAAGCTAACCGGGCCAAAGTTACATTGTAAGCTCACAATACAAGCCCATGGCCGGTTATGCTAGGCATATATAAACCCTCTCCACACATGGAGAGGGTGTTGGTTGTTCATTTGTCACACACACTAATCTAATATTTAATGTTTTTATTTCTCTCTTTAAGTGTTCATCCAACCATGTCTCTCTCTCTAAAACTCCAAGTGATCTATTCTATACTTGTGTAAGATTATTCTTCAATTGGTATCAAGAGCCATGGGGTGTTTGTGAAGGTTTTGTGTGTGTTGTTTTACTCGTTTTAGGCGTGTAGTGTGCTTTGAACTCATTCAAATGGTTTTCACCTTTTGAGGGTTTAAAAACCATAAAGCTTTTAACTTTCTACCTTATTTATCTTATTTAAGACTAGAAGTACAAGAAAATATTTCAAAAACCATGAAAAATATCATCTTTTTGGTGTCTTTTTGGTTAAAAGAGGGTTTTATACCAAGAATCTTGATTTCAAATTTTTCGTGTCAAAAACATTAAAGTTTGTGTTTTTAAGGTTCTATTAGTCTTAGATAGGTAAGAAGTACAAGAAAAATTAGGTAAAAATATCAAAAAGTGTGTCTTTTTAAGATTTTTGATTTTTGAGTTTCATAGTGTATTGGGTGATCTATACGTGTCTATAGGCGATCTATATGTGTTCACTTGGTCAGGAGATCTATACGTGTTCACCTTCAGGCGATCTATACGTATCTATTTACTTAGGCGATCTATACATTCAAGTAACTCAGGCGATTTATACGTTTAGATTGCCACAGGTGATTTATACAATATCTTTTGTGAAGGCGATTTATACAATCTCTTTTGTGAAGGCGATTTATACATTCTACTTTGTGAACGCGATTTATACGTTGTGTTTTGCTCAGGCAATTTATACATCTTCCCTTTTGGTGATTTATACGTTTTGCTTAGGAGATTTATACATTTGACTAAGGTAAACTATACACATTTGTTAAGTGAATTATACGGTTGTTCTTTGATTTGTAAAATCCCGTGAATATTCGACTTCTTAGTTTTATCAAGAATTGTAAAATCCTATGTATTCCGAAAGACTCAAACCTCATTAATCAAAAATAAATTTAACACAACAACCTCCAATCACTGTCCGATCATTTTAATCTTATCACATTGAAATGGATCTGATGATTTCTCTTGGACAAAAGAATACTCTTGCTGAGTACATGATACTCTTTGGTGCTGACAATCATCCACCCATGTTAGACAAAGACCTGTATGATTCTTGGAAAAGTCAAATGGAATTATACATGAAAAATAGAGAACACGGAAGAATGATACTTATATCAGTTGAAAATGGTCCACTCATTTGGCCTACAGTTGAAGAGAACGATGTGATCAGAACAAAGAAATATGTCAAATTATCTGCTACGGAGAAAATTCAAGCTGATTGTGATATGAAAGCTACCTATATCATTCTTCAAGGTCTTCCTGCTGATATCTATTCACTTGTGAATCATCACAGAGTTGCTAAAGATTTATGGGAGAGAGTTTAATTACTGATGCAAGGTACATCTTTGACAAAGCAAGAAAGAGAATGTAAGCTGTATGATGCATTTGATAAGTTTACTCACATCAAGGAGGAATCACTTCATACGTATTACTTGAGATTTACTCAGCTGATTAATGATATGAACATCTACAAGATGAACATGGAGCAGTTTCAAGTATTTTCTTATACAGTCTTCCACCTAAATAGAGTAAGTTTGTGACTAATATCAAGCTTGTTAAAGATTTTCATACCTCCAACTT
>BQNB010157606.1:0-15131 GCA_026074375.1 Tanacetum coccineum | reverse complement strand
TTCTACACCAAATCTTTTGCAAGCTGAAACGATCATTTAATCAATTTACTGCGAACATCTTCGATAAAGATTTGTGGATTATTTTTTATGAAAGAAATTGTCTCAAGTAAATGGTTGATATTGAATTGTTGATTCTCTAATATTAAAACATATAAGAATGGTCGAAAACGTATGAAATAGACGAAACGGACGAAAACGGACTAAAACGTATGAAAACAGACAAAAACGTGTGAAAATAGACGAAAATGCGTGAAAACAAAAGAAAACGGACGAAAATGTGCAAAAACGAACGAAAACGTACAGAAACGAACGAAAACGTACAAAATGAAGGAAAACGTAAGAAAATGGACGAAAACGTAAGAAAACAGACGGATACGTCTGAAAACGGACGAAAACGTTTGAAAATGGACGAAAACGTAAGAATATGGACGAAAACGGATGAAAACGAAAGAAAACGTGTGAAAGCGGATGAAAACATGTGAAAACGAAAGAAAACGTGCGAATTCGAAAGAAAACGTGTGATAACAGCAGAAAACGTGCGAAAACATACAAAAACAGATGAAAATGTGCGAAAACGTGCGAAAACGGACGAAAACAGACGAAAACGTGCAAAACGGACGAAAACATGGGAAACGGACGAAAACGTGCAAAAGCGTAGGCAAACGGACGAAAACATTCAAAACGTACAAAAACGTATGAAAACGTATAAAAACTTACAAAACGAACGAAACGTACAAAAACAGACGGAAATGGATGAAAACGGACGGAAAACGTCTGAAAACGGACGAAAACGTATCAAACCGTAAGAAAAAGGACGAGAATGTATGAAAACGGACGAAAACGTATGAAAACGAAAGAAAACGTGTGAACGTGTGAAACGTGCGAAAACGTACAAAAACAGGCGAAAACGGACGAAAAGGTGTGAAAACAGAAGAAAACGTGCGAAAACGAACAAAAATGTGTGATAACGGCAGAAAAAGTGCGAAAACAGACGAAAATGTACAAAAAACGCCGAAAACGTACGAAAACGAAAGAAAACGTGCGAAAACGAAAGAAAACGTGCAAAAACGAAAGAAAGCGTGCGAAAACAGACGAAAACGTCAAAAACAAACGAAAACGCGTGAAAACGTACGAATACGTGCGAAAGAAGACGAAAAAGTGCGAAAACAGACGAAAGCGTACAAAAACGGATTAAAACGTGCGAAAACGGACGAAAACGTCCGAAAACAGATGAAAACGGACGAAAATGTGCGAAACATAACGTGCGTAGAAGACGAAAAAGTGAGGGGAAGGGTAACGAACGAAAGCAGTACAAAAACGGTATTAAAAACGTGGCGGAAACACGGTCGATAACGTTACGAAGAAAACATTGTGAAATCGGACGAAAATGTCGCGAAACGGAGGAAAATGTTTGAAAATGGTACAAAATTAGAGAAAACGTAAAATAACGGCCTTTATTTTGCAACTTTTAAGGCTAGTATTTGCTAACTTTACAAATAATGTGGGTGTTCTTAAGGTGTGGTGATGCTGATCTTTTATTAGGTAAATTTACTCTTTTTGATTCTTTCCTGTTATTGTAATAGTAAACATCTTGTTTTTTTATTCATAATGTAAATGTTCATGTGAAAAAAAAAATATATTGTCATGAATTATTTAATGTATACTAGTAATAATTGACAAAGTTCATTAACGGTTAACTTAAGTTCGGTGCGGTTTGTTAGATAACGACATCGATTCCAGTAATCAACTATGTCGAGTGATTGAACTATAATTGTTACATTTTAGGTATGTTTCTTGTTGCGCTTGACAATGTTATGTCAATTTATATGTTGTGGTTGGCCGTGGGAGACATGGACTTTCAAGGTCTCTCTCTGATTAGTAGTGACGACTGAGGCCGAATCATCGTCAGTGGGAGGGGACGAAGAGGAAAGCTGTGGCTTCTGCCCATCGGTCCGCTATCGTGTACACCTTGCGGTTAGGTACGTGAGATAGTCCGAGCGGGTTTTTGTTTATGTATATGAGTTGAGAATTCTTGAAGTGTGTGTGGTTTTGGTAAAGATGGGAGTTCATGTTGAGTTTTGTAAAATCTGATTATCTGATTATCTATTTTCAAAACGCATAATCTATTTTAAATAAGCAATCCCAAACACCCTCTAATTAAATGAAACTAGTAATAATAGACGCCAGTTCATTAACGGTTAACTTAAGATTCGGAGCGTTTGTTAGATACGACATCGATTCCAGAAATCAACAATGTCCGATGATTGAACAATAATTGTAACATTTTATGTATGTATCTTGTTGCATGCATGATCATGACATTTTATATGTAGATGGCTTACCGTAGGAGACAAGGACTTTCAAGGTCCTCTACGTTTAAAGAAGAGCCTCATCGTCCGCCACACGACGTGGTCGTGTCCGCCTCTTCCTCAGTGGCATCAGCCCCCTCGTCCCCTCTCGGGTCCCAAGCTAACCGAGCGCATATAACTCACCGCGAGTCTCCTCTCTCGTTAGCTGGTCATGCTAATTCTCCCTTTCATTCTTTGGTTCAAGATAGATCTAAGGTTTTGCATTATGCCACGTTTAAGAGTTTATTATTTGGGTCTTTTTTCAGCTATTAGATTGTCTTCGCTATTGGATTTGGTGAAGGAACTGTTAGATTACAATGTGTAATGACTTATATATGTGATACCCATAGCCAGTCTCGTTTAGGAGGGAACGAAGATTAAACCCGTATTCCTTTGATCTTTAGTAGTCTATTTATATAGTCTGTAGATCTCGTGGTACCAATGATGAAGAATTAATGTATATTTATGGTCGAATTGCAATGTTTAATCTAGATGTTCAATTTTAGTAAGAAAAAGAAAAAAGGATTGCAAAGAATAATATATGCTTAATCTCCCCTATCAGGAAGGTGGTTCCGATGTCGATAAGGGGCCTGAAAATACACAAGAAACTTTTAAGGTGGACAAAAGAAAAACGGAAACAAATCATGAAGATTTTTGGATGCAGGAGAATACAAGGCAATCTTCACAACCACAGACAATCCATGAGCATCAACTCAAGGCATCTCGCGACGTAAGGTGGCAAATGTGTAGTTGCACATCTATCTATGATTACTTGAATACACTTTTACTTCCATTAAAATGAAAACAAGGGGTGGGCGGGTTACATCTTACAATTTCTGTACATAAATTTGTATAACTTCTATTTTTTGCCACTTGTTTGGGTGATAGGTGGCTATTGCAACAGCTGCTAAAGCAAAACTGCTTCTTCGAGAGATTAAAACTGTTAAAGCGGATTTAGCTTTTGCAAAACAGAGAAGTTCTCAGCTAGAAGAGGAAAATAAAATTCTTCGAGAGGCTCGTGAAAAAGGAGATCACCCTGCAGATGATGACATGGTATAACTTTACTTTTTGCTTGCATACTCATATTACAAAGTTTTCCTTTCTGTTTGGCCTTAATCAACTTTCATATACTGTTTATATTATCAGATACGTCTCCAACTTGAGACACTTATAGCTGAGAAAGCTCGTTTGGCTCATGAGAATTCTGTATATGTACGGGAGAATAGCTGCTTGAGGGAAATAATTAAATACCACAAACTGAGTATGCAAGACATTGTGTATGTGGATGAGGGTATCGAAGAGGTTGCAGAAGTTAATCCTAAAATTTCAAGGACACTTTCTGTGTCACCGCCGTTACCTTCATCTCCACAAACAAAAATTCCTTTACGAAAGAAGGAACCCCCTCCGATCCCCAAAAGCCTTGACGTTCCAACCAAGAATAACCAACCAATAAATCATGCTAGCACTTAGGCCTCATTTGTGTTTTTTCTACCAAACATGGCGTGCAGTTCAGAATCACACTATAACACTAGTTTTTCAACGGATCTTTTATAGGATATCTTTGTGTGGTCCTTTGACACTTCTGCTGCCTATATCAAAGGGCCACCTGTATATGTTCGAGACATTTGTTTCTAAGGAGTTGATTACACTTGCAAAGGTTCTTCGTGTGATTATAACATTAAACTGCTTTCTATAAAGAGCAATATCTTCCTTCCATATATATACCATGTAAATGTAAATGCCTTAGCAATTGTACTACATACACCTTAAACCTTTTCATCATCGTATGGACACAATCCCACCATACCAACATACAGACCAACCTTGCAAGATATGCAGCCTTAACAGCAAAAATATGTATCCCAACTCAAAATCGTCATGTTAAATGGATAAGCTGCTTCAATATGGGTTTCATTCAGGCTTTAAAATCAAAACAGCTGAAATAATAAACTGGTGGACCCATCACCAAATGATCTCAGATCTGCAGCTCTCACTAATGACCTGCACAATGGACATGTCCTTTCCCTTTCAAACCTGATGATGAATATTATCAACAAAAATCATGTCAAAAATATATGAGAGTTATTACCCTATGGATATAGTGACATGGTTTAACAATGTGAATGTCCATAAAGTAATGTTACTTGGCATGGTTGCAAAAAGCGATAGGCGCTTGTCGGGCGGTCGACCACCACCTAGCTCGTAATCGGCTAAGGACTTTTCTATATATGAATTTTGAAATTATATGTATATTGATAAATTTAATCTTCTCTTCTCATCTACAACAATTACGTCACAAAGTTAATTTTTTCACACCATTTAAAAACAAGATCCGACCAATTAAAAAAAAAAAAACTAATTTAAAGTGGAGTAACGACTTATCAAGATCACACTAAAAGCTTAGGGGTGCAGCCATAATGAACTACTAATGAGGCAAGACCTCTAATGATCAATTAATGCATATTCTCTCTGTTGTATGTTTAAAGATATTAAGAAGAGTAAATTACATGGATGGTCCCTGTGGTTTGTCCAAAGTTGCATCTCTCGTCCCTGAAAGTTTAACGTTGCATGGATAGTCCCTAACTTTGCAAAGAATTTCACCCGTGGTCCCTCGTATTAACGTTAGGGACTATCCATGCAACTTTAAACTTTGCAAAAAAGGACAATGGGTGAAAGTTTTTGCAAAGTTAGGGACTATCCATGCAACTTTAAACTTTCAGGGACGATAGATGCAACTTTGGACAAACCACATGGACCATCCATGTAAATGTTTATCAATTCATGATTCATGAAGCCTGCATATAAACTAATTATTGAATCCATGGATGGACAACTGAGTACTATATGTAATTTCTCATCTTAACACACAAGTAGCCACAGTATGATTTCTGGATTAGCTTTGAGTCGATGATCTCACTGACATTTAATTTTTGTGGTATGTAAAACGTATATCAAGGTTAATATTTATGTGAAATGAACCAGTAACATCGTTCGATATATATTCCAGAAACATAATTATGATGCAAATACCAATTGTAACTAGAAGGCCAAAGTACATGACAAAAGAATAATATTATATCCTAGCAGTTCTGACTAAACAAGATCCATATCGTAAATCTACGAAATTGCATACAAAATAATAGTATAGACGTGATGGTTTTACCAGAACATAAGCAAGCTATGGCAGCGCTAATGTAAGCCTAACAGAAAGAGTAAGTACACATATATAATGTACATGTAGTCCTTATATCTTACATGCCCAAAAATTTGGGAATGCGCCTGTTATTATATTTCTTAGATCTGAAAGGTTATGGAGGTAAGACAAGAAGGCTACTTGACAACATAACTTCTTTATACTCGATGTGGCAATTTCAACCAACTTACTTATGAAAGGTTCTGTTTGAATAGGGTTTTTTTCACTTCAAATGGGTCAAACTAGATTTGAAGTCCCCCAAATTCCATCTTTATTGCATATCTTTTACTATTATTAGTTTCAAATACTAAACTCCTTGTAGTAGAAATAGTGTTTTTCTAACATAATTCACGCTTTAATTATATAAAAGTGTGTGTGGGTCAACTTGACACAACCTGTTTTGATCTATACTTGGAAATCCATCTTGTTAAAGGCGAAGACTCGCACACTCACGATATTCACCTCAATACACTTATATACCACATATATGTCTCAGTGGATACTTGAACACTAACCTCTTGGTTGATAGGTCACCAAGTACAAAACAATCCATTACTTTCAGTAGTAGACTAAAAGTTCTGGTAAACCAAGATGCATAGACCTTGTAATAATTTTACCAGAAGTAATTTTCTGCAAGTAAAGAAGTCCAATCTGAAAATTTAGTATATTCACATTCTTTATTACTCCAAAAGAACAATCTACTTCAAGCAAACAATGAAACAAACATAGCATAAAGTTGCTCACAAGAATAATAAACCCATATTTTGAAACAAACAAAGACAAGAAAGACATACCACTCGGATACACATTCCTCACAGAAGACATGTTTACATCGAAGCACTACTGGGGCATGCATTTTTTCTTGACAAATGGTGCAAAGGTCACCAGCTGCCTTAACCTGCAATTATTGTAAGTTAGGAGACATCAATAATGTCTTTTATTATTTGTTTATTTTAAGTTTAATATGTCTATAACAACGATTCACAGTAATGGAATTCTTCTTTTGTATGTATCCCCAAGGAATAAATGAGGATAACATTCGAAGAGATTAATTTTCCTTTAATATAAACTAGGATAGACAACACATGCTGCAGTCATAAAGCTGCATTATACATCACACTACCATGTGAAACACATTACTATCGATGCAACACAGATTTAGTTAAGAACTAGATTGTTGGATGTATTAGCTCAGAAGTATAGCATAGGCATATCAAGTAAACAGAAACAGTAAGGGTTAAGCCAAATTTATGCTTCTAAAAGTACACACATTATTTTTACTACTTAAATGAGGTTTTCTAGTGTAGATGGTTCAGAAGTAGAAAAACTAAACAGATTATTGAAAATAGAGTGTGCCTGTTCAGATGTTGCATAAGCTCCATAATGAATCTCTTTCCGAGACAATGCCTTTATTGCAGAAATGAATGACTTGACCTGCAGAACACCATACGAAGTTAAGATCATAAGAAAAATATAACCAAGATGTTAAGCATGACGATGAGGTTCTGAGTTTGATAAAGAGATTATAAGTAACAAAATTTATATTCATTAAAATTTATAGAATTGTACCTTCTCGACAATGGAAGTGAGCTTGAATGTCAGATACAATCCTGTCATAAGTGATGAAAATAGGGTCCCATATTCTTTGTTAAAAAAGAATCGATACCAAACTGGCGCAGGCAGCAAGGCACGATACAGCAGCAATGAGTACTCCACCAAAGTCAACATTTGACCCTATACATGAGAATCTTTGGTCAGGAATTAATGACATGCCTAAAATAGTACTGATGTTATGCAAAAATTATGCTATGCTTTCAGATTGGGCCAAAAAGAGCTAATTTATGCATCGCGACTCACCTGCTTTCGGCGATTTCGCCCTCTGCTGCTCTTGTAATACATCAACAGAAAACACTTCAGCACCATTGATGCTTGCCTAGCCAAAATATCTGAAACACCAAAAAAAAAAACCTCGTAAGAAGTCGAATTAATGGACCACGTTGTTATACGGAACTAAAGCCTTAGTGTGCGATAAGAAGACGGTGTCTGGATTAGCTTATTTAGGGAGCTTATTGGCTTTATTTCTGTTTCTAGCACAACAAGCCAAGAAAACGGAGCTTATTTGACTGCTCATTGGCATCAATCAGAAAAAACTGTGACTTTTTGAGAAAGCTTAAGCTATTCCCATATAAGCTAACCCAAACACCCCCAAGTATTGTAAGCAAGTGCACAAAGAATTATCTATAAGTCTGTAACCATGATCGATTTGTTCTATGCAGTTACAGGGTGAGTTCATTCTACGTGATAACAGGAACTCACCATTCACGAATATTATGAAAATTGCTTGCCAGAAAGGTGGTACAGTTTTAGGAGGGAGCATGACCAATGGATAAATGACATCTTCCTTGCCAAACAACCAGTAAACCGCAGCCACATGAAGTGTAAACAAAAGAGAAAGACTGACTAGAACTGAAATCTTCCTCTCTCCCTAAAATAACATTCAAATTAACTTATTAATCATCTTTTTTTCTTTTTCTGTGAAGAAAAAATTTAAATAACTGTAATTTATAGAAATGTCCTTGTCTTTTTAGAAGTTGAAATAAGCCAACGTTTACCTTGAGAGCTGTCTGGTTGCGAAGAATATCATTTGACTTGAACATAAAAGCAGCAATCCAAATCGTGACAAAAAAACCTGGAATTCCATGCCAAAGAGAAAGCAATGTGTGAAAAACAAAAACTATATCTTTAGTTGAAGAGGAAACCGAAATTACCAGAACGGAAAACCAACTTAAAGAAAAATATTAAGACACTAACAGATAACTTGAGTCACACGTAGAAAGCAAGAGGAAACTGAATATGAACATTTTTTTTCTAATAATTAAGTCTATTTTAACACTGTTGTGTAGCTTTAGTAAATAATGTTGACTGGTCAGGCACACGAAATTTCAGCCTGCACATTCTACTTTGGGATACTGAAGAAAATAGTTGAGGTGCCCGAATCTCAAGGAATCATGACAAACTAAGCATAACAAAATGATCCATTGCATGTTTACAATTATGACAATTACAACCTCATATACTAATTTAACATGGGCTATAGAAAAGTGAAGCTGAACTATTTAGAAAATGATATTCGAAGAAATTCAGGCTCAATGTCATAACTCGAACTTGTATGATTGGAAAATGGGGAAAGGGCTTTTGCTAAAGGAATCCAAAGCTTCTCCCCATAATCCTCAACTATAAACAAAAAGCACACACCATATTCGATCCCAACCACTTATGTTCCCACAGTATCATCCTATACAACTATGACAAGTATGAGTTCCCCGTTTGTCTCGACTAGTTTATCTGTTGTCACGGTACAGTAACTACACTAGTTTTAAGAAGTTATATGTAGTGCCGTAAACGGATGGAAATAATCAGTAACGAATTTTTCAGAAAAAAAAAGGTATACAATCATAGACCTACTAGGTTCTTAATCTAGATGCAAAAGAGTAAAGTATAATAACGTATACAAGCACCCTAACACAACCAACATATACCAAATAAAATAAAATAAAAAAAACCTTGCAAATGTTGACGAATGAAGACCACGAACAACAACATAGAAAACGGAAGAATCTGCTCAGCCCATCTGGCAGCCTGCTGAATATCGTATCTCTGGTACGGCGAATCTCTAACACCCTCCGCAGGCGCCTCCACGTCCACACTATTATTATTATTATTATTATTATTCTCATTCACAGAAGTATCATCAATCCTAGAGTCTCTGGCTGCAGCCTGCAGTCAGATAAGCTCTAGCTATCGACTGAAAGCCCAACCGATTACATTCTCTTTCTGTGGTAACCATTGTTAGACTACCAACATTCCTAATTGACCACTTGATCAGATGATGAATCATTCCGCATATCCGATATATCGATTCCCAGTGTGTCAACTATTCCCATATAGTTTAAAGAAGTGGATTCAGGTGCGCGAATGAAATTTAGAAAAGCGAAACGATAAATACCGACGAGGATGAGGATTACTGAGGATGATGTCACTAGCTGATGATTGTTCCTTTGTGTTTGAAAATCTACTTCTAAACCTAACCCTAATACTGTTTGGATAAAAAAAACATATATAATCAGTTAAATAACAAATATAATAAATAAAAGTTATAAAATCTTTCTTACCTGGAAGATGGAAGGTCCGTTGAGAAAGATGTGAGTGATGAATTAAGAGATAAAACCCTAACTAACTAACTGTAACTAAAGGATTGGAGTTGATGATGATGGGATGAAAACCAAAATGAAATTGGGCGGAGATGATGATTCTACTCGATACCGGATTTTTATACAACTCAAAAATCACAGTGGGGAATTTCGGGTACACAATCCCGTTTTACTCGGCTCATCCCATCCCCGATCCACCTCACACAATCGGGGGGAACCTCGATTTTCATTCCACATCCTCATCCACAAATGGGGATCGGGGATCCCCATGGGGATATTCGGAGATTTTTAGCCCCTTATAAATTAAGCTTAAAATTAAAATACTAAACGGAAAATATAAAGAATTGACCTACATAATAGAACGCCTTACGTATGTATCATAGTTTGTTTTAATAAAATGCTATTCATACTTTATTAAAGCATCGTAAATACTTTAATTATAAGCATATTACTAAATAAATAAAATGGATCGGATGTGTGTTTTTCGGAAAAAATATTATGTTGACATATTATATAATTAGTACTTAACATTTTTAAAGTAGCTGGCGATTCTTTAAATATGTACATATACGGATACAATTATATCTTCATAGTATATTTTTTGTTAATAATTACTAACATGTAGTATGAATATACAAAATAATTTATATATTATAATTCACATTAAAAAGGTCGGGGTAGGCGTACGGGGCCGCGGGGGGGATTTTATGGGTTATCCCCATCCCGCCCCATCCCCGGTTTCATAATTCGGGGGATTCCCTGTCCCCTCCCCTTCCCCATCAACGGTCAATGGGGAGCGGCATTCCACCAGTCATTTCGGGTTTGGGATCGCTTCGGTCCCTTGGGTACGGGTGTTTTTGTTCATCCCTAATTTTAATATTTGTTTTCACCGATTCTATATTTTTATTTTTATTGTTTAATTAAGTATCTAAATGCCAAAATCAACTTATTACCCCTCTTGGGATATCTCATGATTTCTATTTTAACTAGCTATGTGGACCCTGCCGACAATGCGGCGTCTGGTATCCCTGATGACTATATTTGAGACGAGCAAATGTTATCCGGCTAAGCGTTTTAATAACGAAAAATAATGAATCTCTGCTAGTATCAGTACCCAGGTAAGAGTTGAGCGAATGAAAGTTGAGAGGTATATTGAGAGACTCTTTTGACTTTTGTAACAAAAGATATTTGTTGTGTGGCGAGATATGTAATGGTTTGATGTTGTGGATTTATATTATGGAGGCGAGCTTAAACTCATTTTTAATATTCATTATTATAGTAATGTTTTTAAGCGCGTCTTTACACGTTTTTAATAATTATTGGAGTCCGTTACAATGATGGTTTAAGCTGTTACACGTTTTTAATGATATTGCTTATTTTTTTAAGATTTGAAAATGATAAACTTGGACAAATTCAATAATTATTTTTAACAGTGAACAATCACTACATAATAAAAAGAAGAAAAATTATTGTAGAACGTAAGTAGTAGTTAAGTAAATTGAACAATTCCAAACACCCCAATAATCACAAATCAAATATTAAAATTCTAACAATTCGACAAAAAAAGCCCAAACGGGTTATCATCGATCATCAATTCAAAACTACAATCACCAAATCACTAACATAACATGATGAAAAAAAACTAACTAAAAATCGCAGCCATTCAATCAAAGTTAATAGATTCAGGATCACAGATGCTTTGCGCAGATCAATCATTAATTCATAAGACTATATCCCTAAAAAAATCCAAATCCATCAAACCTTAGCATTTAACATCAACGATGTAAGCCCTCTACATTTCTTGAAATCATCCTTGCAACAATTAACCATGATGTCATCAAACATTTTAACAAAATCATCCAAATCAAACATCTTAAACCCTCTTCATTCATCTCCAAAACCTTCATCGCCTTTTTAAAAAAAATGACGTCACCGGAATAAGAAGACCTCCATTTCTTTGGTCGTCACCTGTATTCCTTCATTCGGCTATTGTACCGCGTTTTTATCGTTATTCCTCCAAAGTAGGGTAGTGGAGAGCATCGAGTCGAAAACCGGATTCGGACCAAGACCGTGTCTCGTCCAAAACGCCAGACCTGAGGACTGGACCGCAAATCGGTACGGTCCGGTCCGGGTCGGTCTTCGGTCCGATCCGGGTCGGTCTTCGATCCGGTCCGCGTCCCTACACGGCATAATTTCGGAGTTTTTGGTAAGACCAGACCGACTGGACCGAAGACCGAATTGGTCCAAAACCCCGGACAGAAATACATTCGGTCTGTACTGGTCGGTCTGGTTCGGTCAGGGTTTTTAGGTTCTGTTACGGCTCTTATCGATTGATACGGTAATTATGCTCAGCCCTACTCCAAAGCATATGGATACATTAGCTTTGACCAGAGCGACGGAGAAAATGGCGACTTGGTTAGCGGCTGACTTGCACATTGATGTTGGCCAATGGTGGTTGGCCCAGAAATAAACGGGTAAGTCGGCACGGGGCAATTCTGATAGTGAGTACGGTGGATGGAATTTGGTGGTTTGAAGAAAGAAAGAGAAAGGTGTTTGTGTTTTTAAGAGAGATAAAATATAGAGATGAAAATGGTGTAATGAATTTTGTTTGTGTGTTAGGTTTTTATACTCGTATTTGAGTTTGTGGTTTACACTTAAATGATGTTTAATGGACCGTTACAAATGGACCACATGAATGCAGAAAGTTATCAATTTGATTGAATTTGATGCAATATCAATGTTAGCAGTTACAAGTTGACTGTATTAAAAAACGTATATGGGTCGATTAACAACTTTACAAATTTAGTTGGTCTTTGCATGTTTTGAGGCGATGTTTCAAGTTTTTGTGGCTATTAAAGGTGTTACAAGTTTTGGCTATTAAAGGATTTTAATGGCTTTTAAATGTGTATGATGAACATTTTCTAATAGTTTTATATCTTTCCCAATAAAGTAATTTGTTTTACTTAATTTTTTAAGACTTCTAAAAATAGATGGGCTAAATGCTTTATAAAGTAGTATAGATTACTTAGAGCTGACATCAGCAATACACTCCAATTGCTTATGTGTCATCTAATTAGGTTGTAATTGAAAAATTAGAGTTAATTACATGTTTGGTATTTGTGGTTATGGTCCAATTGCTGTTCATCCTAGTTAAGTCATTAATTACACCAGGTCGTTCTATGGTTTAACCAAAAGGACTTGAACGGTCCTTTTTTGGACCTTTTTCCCATCCATTTAATCGTATAACGAGCAGGGGGTAATATCGTGAACTTCATAGCAAATTACTACCAAAGGACCATGTTTGCAAACATCATTAAACTAGTTTACACTCTAGCATTATACACACAACTACTCTTTCTGATCTTCTTGTACACTACACCAACGTTGTTGTCTACACTACACCAACGATGTGACATCGATCATTCTTGTACAACAACTACTCTCGGATCATTCTTGCCACTCGCTCTGACATTTCATTCAATAAAAGTGAGTATTTATCTTATTTTTTAATGTGTGTAGTTTTCCTAATTTCTAATTTTTTTTATTGCCCTAATTTGTTGTTTGTTAGATACAAAAATGAAAGACATTGATTGGGGCAAAGTTAAAATTATTAACGAAGTAATAGATTATGTGATGCCTAAATATGGGAATAAGAATTAGATGGAAGATAATTCATGGTCTCAGATCATACTCAATGATATATATAACACATTCTACAAAGACGAAGTAGAGGCAGACGAAGAAATAGATGTTGCAAAAGAAAGAAAGGATATGGCACTGTCTATCATGAAAGGTTACTGTATTTGTTGCCTTATAAGCCTAATGGTCTAAAACATGTGTTATATGCATAAGACTTTATACATGTAGTTTTAATGGTAGTTCCTAACACCCCTAATAGTCTTAATGGAAGTTCCAAACACCCCTAATAGTCTGCAATTTGTTCTGTAGAGAAATTCTTATCCATGGTAGAATATGAGAAGGAAAAGGCAAAGCTGATGGTATCAGATGACTTATCCATGGTAGAATTTGAGAAGGGAAAGGCAAAGCTGATGGTATATGATGAGATGGTTGAGTATGTTTTAGCTAAGTATGGGAAAAACTAGAATATTAAAGATGAAATAGATGATGTCATACTGGAAGACTTGCAGATTAAATATAGGAAAGGTTAGTTTATTATTTGTAGATTGCATTTATAGGTTGTTTGGAAGTGTCTTGTATATGCACATTTAACCTGCCTCAAGTTGGACTTAACCTGTCTGAACTTATTAACTTCTAGATGATAAGGGGAAGGAAATAGTGGATGATCTTCAAAATAGAGTAGAAAGGCTTGAAGGGGATTTGGCTAGGGCTGAGAAGGGAAAGGCAAAGTTGATGGTATATGAGAAGGGGAAGGCAAAGGCTGATGCTCTTGATGATGTTGATCTGGTTGATGCTTTTGATCTTGAAAACAAAATCAAAAAGCTTTCAGAGGATTTTAATAGGTTGCTAAAGGCAAAGAAGGCAAAAGAGGCAAATGAGGCAGATGAGGCGGGATTGAATGTGAAAAAAGGTATGTTTTTTTGTTGAATTGAGTCAAGCTTTTCACTTACCAAGTCAAGTTGGATAAATACAACAACCTATGGTTGCAGAAGTTGTTGAAGTATGCAGTGATGAAGAAGATTATAGTGATGAAGGTTTTTTTGTGATGAAGATGTGGTCATGTTTATTGATGTTAAATATCCACTTAGTGATGTCGAGATAAGGATGTTTAAGGAGAGACCCACAACATCAAGAGCTCCTCCACTTCCACAAGATCCAGAGCTCCCACTGCTTCTACAAGATCCAGAGCTCCCACTGCTTTCACAAGATCCAGAGCTCCCATTGCATCCATTTCCAATGAACGAGTTGCTTCCACTGCTCTAAGAGGGTACAAGAAAATAGCTATGACAGGATGTGTGCTTGCTTTAAGAGCTCCCAGTGATCCTAATGCTCCACCACCTTTATCTACACGAAAGAGGAAGCCATGACCGGATCTGTTGTACGTTGATGTTTAGAAACTTTTTATTTGGTTTAGTATTTGTATTTTGATGTTTTAAAACATTTAGGTTGTTGACTCTACATGACCGGATCTTTTGAATGCTTATCAGAGATATGCTTTTGGCATCTGATATCCTATTCAGTAATATTTTGTATTTTGACTGCATAAGGGGTGTTTGGATATGATTTGCAGAGTGCAAACTGTAAACTACAAATGCAAATGGTCATTTGACTACATTTCCATTCAAATGCAAATGCTATTTAGCATTTGCAGTTTGACTTTCTAAAGTCAAACTTCAAATGCAAATGCTATGATTTGATTGCAATTTGCAGAATGCAGTTTGACTGCATAAGTGGGTGTTT
>BQNB010157603.1:0-15131 GCA_026074375.1 Tanacetum coccineum | reverse complement strand
TCGTTCGGTCCTTCTCATGATACTCGTTCGGTTGACACAGATTTTGCTCGTTCGGTTTCTTTGGATTGTTACTCGTTCGGTTCTTCACAGATTTTGCTCGTTCGGTTTCTTTGGATTGTTACTCGTTCGGTTGTTCTAGAGTTTAACTAGATCGGTTGAAACAAAACATCAAACACCTCGTGTGCGTCTTTCTTCTTTTCCACACCGTGTACAAACAAAGATAAGTCAACCCAAAAAACTTCAATAAGCTCTTAAAACCACGACTAAGCCAAGACGACGACTTCAAATAAGCTTAGAAATAAGCCAACGTGACTTTAAGTTCTTAAATAAGATGTGAGAAGCTGTGTTGAACTCGAAATAATCTATGAAAAACAGACACTCCAATAAGCTAAACAGTTTGGATTTGAAACAAGTTTTAAAACTTTTATAACCAATATGCACACACTGGTTGTAGCATGAATGTTTGGCAAAGCCAAGAACTAAAAAAGACAAAAAAAAACAAGTTTGCTTTATCAAACCATAACGCACCCTTTTCTTTCCAAGCAAAATAAGCCCACTAACGATTTTAAAGGAAACGAATTAAAAACCCAACAAAGTGTTAAAACAGATTTTTAAGACAAAATATGAATTTTTGAATCAAATTAACACTAAAAAGAAAAAAAAGAAAGGAAATAAGCCGACTCCAAAAAACTATAATAAGCACCACCACAACTAAACCACTAAACCCAATCTTGGCTCTTGATACCACATGTTACATGATATCATTTCATCACCATGAACACAAAAATAAGAAAAATATTTTAGAGAGAGAAAGTAAAAAGAAAAAATGGTTACTTGTTCATGAAAAGAAAAATGAGAAGAAACACCCTCTCCACACTTGGAGAGGGCTTTATATAGTTACAAGAGTGGACTATTCTTGTGGGCTTTGTGTTGGGTCGGACTTAATACAAATGGGCTTGAGCCTGAAAACTAGGCCCAACTAGCTTAAATAAAATTCTCGTAAACTACGTTTTACTTATACAAGGCTCAGGAATATTTAATGACCATCACTTTAATAAATACACGGCTAACATTTCCGTTGGTAAGAATAAGAAGTAATTTTTGACCCGATCGAACGTGTAGAGTTCTAGCTTTCTCCCTTAACAATTAATGATGATAGTTTGTGCTAGTCTCATGTAGACTTTAAACATGCTAGACTTGAAATCATTAGTAAATGAAAACTTGTGCTAATCTCAAGTAGATTTTAAATATGTCGAGTTGGATTTTATATGGCTAAGTGTTCGCGAATTTCTTTCTTAGAGATTTTAAATTGCGAAGAACAAGAAATGATAGTGTTATTTATAAGTCATGACATTAAACGTAGAATAGTTGGTTTTCTTTCAAGCTCATAAGTGTTAATTGTGTTTTTTTTCTCCCATTAGCTTGTTTCACCTTTATATATAAATGTTTAATAAATAGAGTTGTATGGTTTTTTGGTTAATAATTAGCTAATAGAAGTTTTCTTTAGTTCCTTTGTGATTAGGATGAGTACACATCAGGAATACTTAATTTGGCATATTATATGTATCATATAAAGAAATATTTTGCTTATTCCTTAAAGAGCCTTAGGGTATATGGGATAAGTAGAATTCAATAATAATCCGAGACTGATAAAAGTTTGCTGTATCTTGCCGGCTCACAACCGATGTTACAGCCTTCTAAAAGGTCGAGGAAGTTACCGAAGTCGAAATATGTTTGCTACATCTTGTCGGAGGCGTGGCCGATGTTGTAGCCTTCTAAAGGACTGAGGTATAATAATGTTGCTTAATTTTTGTCTTATCCAAAAACAAATAATGTGATGTGACCCACTTTATTAATGTGGGGTCGGGTCAAAAACATTTAATAATGTTACCAACTTTATTAATGTGGGGGTCGGGTGAAAAACATTTAATGTGACCCCTTTTTTTTGGGTCGGTCCCCCAGTAATTGTATTGTTTAGAAATTATTAATTATTACGAGTAATAAAAAAACAGACCGACGACTCAAACAGTGCGAGAGGGTATTCCGAGGAAATAAAAGGAAAATTTTATTTTAGAAATTAAAAAAAAAAACCGGTCACCGCGCGCCGCTGCGGGACGATTTGCGGAGCGCGAGGTTTGAGGAAACTTAAAGTTTTATTCATAAAAAACAGACCGATGACTCTAACAGTGCGAGAGGGTATTCCGAGAAAAAAAAAGGAATATTAAAAAAAAATCGTAAAAAAAAAGAAAGGGAAAAACCTTTTATTAATGTGGGGGTGGGGTCGGGTCAAAAACATTTAATACGACCCGTTGGTATTCCGAGAAGAAAAAGAAAAATTTTATTTTAAATTTTTTTTGAGAAAAAAAAAACAAAAAAAAACTGGTCAAAAACAAATAATGTGACCCACTTTATTAATGTGGAGGTCGGGTCAAAAACATTTAATAAAAGAAAAAGAAAAAAATTTATTTTAAAAATTTTTTGAGAAAAAAAAAATGGCCAAAAACAAATAATGTGATGTGACCCACTTTATTAATGTGGGGTCGGGTCAAAAACATTTAATAATGTTACCCACTTTATTAATGTGGGGGTCGGGTGAAAAACATTTAATGTGACCCGTTTTTTTTGGGTCGGGTCCCCCAGTAATTGTATTGTTTAGAAATTATTAATTATTAATAAAAAAACAGACCGACGACTCAAACAGTGCGAGAGGGTATTCCGAGGAAATAAAAGGAAAATTTTATTTTAGAATTTAAAAAAAAAAAAAACCGGTCACCGCGCGCCGCTGCGGGACGATTTGCGGAGCGCGAGGTTTGAGGAAACTTAAAGTTTTATTCATAAAAAACAGACCGATGACTCTAACAGTGCGAGAGGGTATTCCGAGAAAAAAAAGGAAAATTTTTTGAGAAAAAAAAAGAACGGGACGATTAACGGAGCGCGAGGTTTGAGGAAACTTAAAGTTTTATTCATAAAAAAATAGACCGATGACTCAAACAGTGCGAGAGGGTATTCCGAGAAAAAAAAAGAAATATTAAAAAAAAATCGTAAAAAAAAAAAAAAGGGAAAAACCTTTTATTAATGTGGGGGTGGGGTCGGTAAAAAAAAAGGAAAACCTTTTATTAATGTGGGGGTGGGGTCGGGTCAAAAACATTTAATACGACCCGTTTTTTTGTTGGGTCGGGTCCCCCAATAAATGTATTGTTTAGTAATATACCCTCCGTCCAGCCTTACACTGTGTTCTCGAGATTGATATAGAGAAGAAAGGGAAGGGAAAGGAAAGAAACTAAAAAAAACTTGTGTTCTCTAGATGTTTTTGAACAAGAAAGGAAAGGGATGGGAAGTAAAAGGTGGGGAAATTAGATGCTTTTTTGTCCCAAAACTTTCCTCCCAATATTGGTATGATTGTGAAGGAAAGCTCAAAATACAATTATTTTTACTAAATTAGCCTTGTTATTTTGCCATCAGTTGAGATTATTTGTACTTAAACATACTTGTGATCTTCATCCCTCAAAAGTCAAAACTGTATGTCCGTAAATAGTTTTCATTTTAGAAGCAGAAAAACAACCATAACATATGTTATCAAGTTTCAACAATATTGTATACACTAATGGGTTACATCTTATTAATATACCTTTTAAATAGGCCAATTATGGTAAAAACGAAGCAAGACAACTAAAATATGTATAATTATTTGGGCCACAATTGTTGGTTTTGAAAGAGGGATTTTGACGATATGATATTTGATAGGCATCTTATAGAAAAAGGAAAAAATACATTGCCAGTTGATATACATATTTATAGGGGCATAGTTGTAAACTTGCATACTTCTTTCATTTCCTTTCTTTGCATATTTTTTTATCTTGAGAACACAAAGTAATTTAGTTTATTTCTTCCCTTTCCCATTCCCTTCTTTCCCCATCCGTGTCTTTCTTTTCTTTCCCTTTTATACATGACTGAAGAACACAGTATGTTTTATATTCACCATATCTTTTTTTTCCATCTACCATCATCTTCTTCACCATACTTATCTTCCATTCTTAAATCTTCCTCATCATTGTTTTCTTATTCCAGTGAAACACGAATTTTTTCAAGCTACAACATAGGCTAGTTGGGCGGTTAGGGGGGGCCGAGCACCCTCCAGCCCCCCTACCGGCTCCGTCGGTGACAATGGGTGCATAATTGTTTTTTATTTTCATAATACACATTTTACCATCCCGTTGGTTCATAATATGTTTGTCATATACTCCCAATTGTTTATATGCATACTCCGTGGATATTGGGGTGTATGTGTAGTCAACTCCGTGGATATCACAATAATATGTTTCTTCTTTATGTAGTCACCTGACGAAGAGCGTGCATCTGAAGATGCAGTAGAAAGTCCTTACATGGGGACAATTCAGAGCAAAGGCATAACTCGATCGCTACTACTTGGTGCCATTGATATCATCGAGGTATGTGCCTTACTAGAAGCACCCAAATGGGCGGGGTAATAAGTAATTTTTGATCGTTTTGGGTCAGGAAAAAAATTGACCCTCATGGATTTTCTTACTAAGCTAAAGCTACGTACAGTAAACATGCTTTATCATTAGGAATGATCACTTACTTTATTTTTGCTGAATGTAAAAACAGAACATGGTACATCTGATAAGATTTGGGAGGGATACGTTGACTTCGAATCAGACCGTTGGCCACATATATCTGCTACTGCTAAGAGTCGACCTTTAGACCGTCTAACTACTCATGAAGATCTTTGTACCTTATTTCCAGTTCTTGGCCATTGAGATTCATGGGCGATTCTTGGCTCACAGATTAACGTTCGCTCAAGGTACAAGCTTTACATATAGGCATCAATATTGCCTTTTATATTATTTGCAAAATAAAATATTACCTTATATGTATGAATGGGCTGATCTGGGCTGTCTTTAGTAAACATAACATGTCCAATGGTTTGAATGCGCTAAAAGTCGCCAAAATCTATTATAAATGCGTCAAACATGTTAGATCATAAAGTTTTTATACATGTTAAGGGAGAAAGTGAATCTAAAGAAAACTTAAAAAACCATCCATCCAAAAAAATGAACACTTTTGACCCATTTAGAAGTAAAGCATTATAATGCTATGGCCCTCTCCAACCTAACATGCTTTTAAATTGGTCAAATTTTATGTTCACTTTGTTTCCAATTTATGTGATCATCGGTGTTTAATTATGTGTGTTGGAGAAAATAGATATTGTTCGACAAAATACTTTGTGATTTTCGCGGAAAAAGTTCATCATGAATACAAATATCTTCACTTTTTATAAACGGTGATAATTCAATTTTGGGTGTGTTTTTGGTGCTTTTGAGGTAAATGACATTATAAGAACTACTCTTAGCTTTAACTGATTAAATCATTGATTGATGAAGTTGCGGGAACAAAAAATGTGGACATCCTTTCAATTGCGACGTACTAGAAGTGGCAGTATAAGAACGACTAAGTAATAAACCATGTCGATAACACTTTTTGTACACGTATTTTTTGGGTCCATAACAAGAAAGTCATTTGGACACGGCCCAACGGGTTAATTCTACATGGATGCTACTGCTGTTGTCAATATGAATGGACCGCTAAAGTGTTTGACTTTAGACTTTGGATAACAAGACCTTGAAGTTGTAAGACCCAAACTAAAGGTTGTAAGTTGTTAATTTGGTTCGCTTTTCTTAATTCATGTACTATACCTAAGCCTTATATAAGTACACACTAGCATAAGCACCTACAGTGACATAGACGCCCTTACTATCTTGCACTATCCCACTGTTTACAGTTACACACTTTCATAGGCGTTTAAAAATTGTGATTAAAATTGAAGATGAAAACTTCTATTTCATAATGTGTTTGCAACATCTTTCCTAAAATCATTTTACAGCTTTTGATACATATATAGGCTTATATCTTAACATTTTACTATTTTGTATTGCAGAACGATGGCGACCAGTATCAGTTGAAACACTATATCAGAAGACAAGGGAAAAATGATTTCAACCAAGCCAGAAATTGTAATTGTTGCATCTTTAAAGCCTACTCACTACAACAAAACAATTGAAGTCATAGTTTATCGTAAATGGACACCAAAACACGTCCGAACATAGCAATCCAGCAAGTATTGTTATATCCTCGATGACAAACAGGTATGTTCCTAAAAACGCTACATACCATCAGTATGGTATATCCATATTTGGACCTAAAAATCGTGCGCCCATCGGTTTATACATTGTTGTAGGTCCTGAACTAGCCAAAACTGTGTTTGTAAATTGTGAAGACATTCCAGTCCACGCGAGGTGGATAGGTAACAAATTAGATGAATAAATAGTTTGCTATTGTGTTCTATATCTTACACTGAAAATCTTTAAAAATGATCTCCTTAGTAACAAAAGATATAGGGAGTTGATATGTGAGAATATTAAAGGCGTACTTTGAAAGACCTAACAAAGTGACTATATCTAGAATGGGTCGAAAATTTCGCGGAATGTATCCAAATGATCAAAGCCTACTGTACTTTTCACTAAGGAATACATATATTATTAATTATTTGAATTAAAAAAGTAATGCCACCACTGTTACATTCCGTTTCTCACCTAAAGAATACATATGCTTTTGACAAAACTATCTATGAGGCTTTGCTTGATTTGGACCCTCTTCATGACAGGTGGTTCAATGGCCAGTGAAGGAAATTGCGAAACTAAGGCTGGACCAGACTCTAAGTACCAAGCGTGACATGCAGAGACGAATTGTAAGGAGCTGGCTGCATATTTGGCAGCAAAGTTACGCAAATACTGGAATACTAATATATTTCCTGCGTTTACTGTAGCCCATTGGCGTCTGTAAATGGGTTGTACCCCCATCAGTTTAATGATATGGGTAGCTATACGTTGCAATAACATGTTAGCTCCCGCTGCAACGCGCGAGTCATTTTCCAACTCGTTTAAATCAAACACAAATTAAATCCTTGCGGAAGTCTGTTTCTTCACATTGTCTTCCCCCGCCACTTCTTCATTCATACATAGACGCAGACTTTCAAATCACCAACAACAAAAAATGGTAAATTATTTATCTAAAATACAATCGATTATCAGCAAATAACACTCAACTAATTACTGACTGAGTCTGTTGCTTTATTTTCAGGTTGTTGAGAAGAAATTGAAGGAACTTGAGATCACTTCTCTTCCCAATCGGGCTTATATAAAATGCAACCGCACCTTGTCTGAAATCATGTCATTTCACACACACCCGAAAACACACAGATTTCAAATTCTCTCTTCCGAAACAACAAAAATGGTGATCTTTTGTGGCAATTCAATCGATTATCAGTAACTAATTACTGTTAAATTTCAGGTTTTTGAGCAGAAATTGAAGATAAACGATTAGGATTCTATACTTCTGGTAATTCAGTTTTGCCCTAATTTAACTCTTACGAATTATATCTATGAAAAAAACGGATGTTCTATTATGTCTAGTAATTGATGCCTTTCAATTTATGCTCATGATGATCTCAGCTATGTTTAGTAGGATGTTATATTTAGTGATTGATTTTGGTTGTATCTATGTTCAAAATAAGTATGTTTGAGTTATCATAGACTGTTTAGGTCAAACGCAACATACGTGACGAATAATTAGTGTTTTTATACGTGACGAATCAGGTTTTAGTTTATAATATTGTTACGTCTGATGTGCATAAGCCAATAGGCACTGGAAACAGTTTTCTACAGGATTTTAGCTAGGTTTGTATTTACTGAACTGAGATCTAATATTGTTTCGTGCATTATGTCTTCCATAAGCTAGCTAGATAATGCACAAAGGTGAGTGCAGATACACTCTTTTCATCCGATAAACGTCATTGCACTAGTGACTTTCACCATGTAGTAGGGTAAATAGCATGTAGTAAAGTTCTAAAGGGTAGGATGTTTTTAGAAGTGATTCGGTTAGCCAAATGCTACAACGTCGAGATCTTTTGAGTGAAACAAAGTCCACGCGGTTCACAAATGTCAAAACATGTCTATTGCATTGAAAGAGTCCAATAAAGTTGAGAATTCTCCTTTTAAGTAGGAGCAAAGTTGCTACTACTGATACAACTAGAATCATTAGGCCAAGTTTAGTTTCATACAGTGTGCACCAATCTGTATTGAATGATGTTAGAACATAAGTGTAACCTTCATTTACTCTTAGCGATTATATTTATAAATAAACGAATGTTCTGTTACATTTAGTAACTGATGACATTTAATTCAAGTTCATGATGATCTCAACTATGTTCAGTAGTTATCGTTAAGCTGTTTCGATAAGATGCGAGTTATTGTTTTTCGTTATGATCGTTTTGAGTGGAGTAACGATTATATTGATGACAAAACGGATACGTTTATTCATTTATGCTGTTGAATTCATGTTCATGGTGATATTGCTATTAAATATAGTTATAATATAAACTCTGCAGGTTTAAAAATGGAATATTTTAGCCCTGATGTAGCTGAGAAGATCCTTCTTCTTTTGGACCCTAAAAGCACGATTCTATGTAAGAGTGTGTGTAAACTGTGGAATAATATCATATCAGAACACTCTTTTGTCAAACTCAATCTTATGAAGAGTGTAGAATCTGATGCGAGAAATGACAAGTTCAATGAAAGGAGGATTCTCATATCAGGCTCAGCCCATGCTCTTTCTAGCGGCAATCGCCTTGTAGGATCATGTAACGGACTTGTTTGCATTTTGAATGATACTAGCAACCCGTTGCAACTGCTGCTACTCCTCAATTCAAGAGGCGAAACCGCTGAGATCCCCCATATTTCGGAATAACACCTCATACTGCTGGGGTTTTGGGGTTGCTGGTTGTGAGGAATCTGATTACAAGGTAATCCTAGGCGGGTTTGACACATTAATGGGAGGCATGACAAGTTTTGAGGTTCTAGACGTGAACGCAAATGTGTGGAAAAATATCCCCATTGAGCAGTACAAGTATCGAGTAATTCATACCTCCAGGAGGGGCGTTTTTTGCCACAATGACAAGTGCCTTAATTGGTTGATTACCAATCATGAAGCTTCTGAAGAGGTTGTTCTGTCATATGATCTTTCCAAAGAGGATTTTAAAGAGATTCGCCCACCGTATGATGAGTTTTATGAGTATGATCTGGACTGCTCCCTTGGGAGTCGAGGAGATCGTTTGTGCATCAAGGGGTATGAAAACGGCAAGGGATCCAGATCTCGATTTTGGGTTCTGAATAATGGGGATTGGGAATTAGTCGATCATGATGGGTTTGGGTATGATGCTGCTAACTTCCTGAAATCTTGCAAATATTACATGTCTTGTGAAGGCCCATTGTTGGAGGATGGCATATGGTACACATGTGAATGACAGTATGTGGATGCTCCGATATTTGTGCCGAGCTTAGCATCCCCCAACATAAGTGCAAGTCGAAAAAGAAAAGCAACAAGGTACAAAAGTTAATTTTTCTTTGCTCTTTTGCTCTTTTTAGTCACTGCATACGATTTACTCAATTGTAGCTATTTGAGATAAATTTAAGCTTAAAAGAGGGGTTGATGAGTATAAACTAATCAAGAGATATTTTAGTTAAAAAGACACCCGTACTTTATTGATTAAGATAGAAGGCTTTTATAGCCTTTACAGTTTCTGCTTTAGTTGTCGATAGGGTAACCACAGGCTGCTTTGATGAGCATAAAATTGCAGCATCTGATAACATCATTACATATTCTGTGATGTACTTCTTCGAGTCTGAATATTCCCTGCGTAGTCTGAATCATAGAAAGCAATGAGCTTTTTGTTTCCATCTCTCTTGTACGACATTCCATACTCCTTGGCTCCTTTAATATATCGGAATACTCTTTTGACAGCCTGCATATGCGCTTCATATGGGTTTTTCATAAGTTTACTTACTAAACCAATTAGATAAGCCATATCAGGTTGTGTTGCTGCTAGGTACATCAAGCACCCAATCATTTGTCGATAATGCCTGTGTCTACCTTCCTTCCGGTCTCGTCGTTTGTTAACTTAGCTTCTGGAGCAATTGGATTGCGTACCGGGTTGCAAGAATCCAACTTAAACCTTCCTAATATCTCACTAACATATTTCTTCTGACACATAAATATTCCATCATTTCTCTGTGTTATTCAACCCTAAAAGGAAGTAACACATTTCTCTAAGGTCTGACATGTCAAATTCATACCTCAAAGACAACTTAAATTCCTCAGTTATAGAAATCTTATTTCCAGTCACGATAAGATCAACATAAAGCAACCCAATAAGTATGTTACCTTCCTGATGAGAATTCAGAAACAATGTATGTTCATGAGGGCATTATACGAATCCTGTGCGTTTGAAGTGTGACTCAATTTTCTCTACCAAGCTCGTGGCGCCTGTTTAAGTTCTTATAATGCCTTCTTTAACTTGTAGACCTTATCTTCTTGCCCAACCATCTTATATCCTGCCGGTTGCTCAATGTATACGGTCCCCATAATTTCTCCATGCAGAAAGGCAGACTTAACATCAAGCTGAAACAATTTGTAACCTCTTTGAGCAGCTAGAGCAAGAATAGACCTAATGGTATCCCCTCTTGCTACGGGAGCAAATACATCGGTGTAATCAATGCCATATTCTTGTGCATACCCCTTAAGTCGAGCTTTGCACTTATCAGTCTACCCATTTTCATTAAGCGTGGTCTTATATACCCACTTTACTCCGATTGCTTTTGCTCCCTTTGGTAGCTTACATAACTCCCATGTCTCGCTTTTCTCTCTCACCTACATTTCGTGATATATAGCAGTCCCCCACTTCTATTCTTTACAAGCTTCCTCAAACCTGGCAGGGTCAGTCACTATAGAGAACCGAGCCAAGTTGATTCACGTCTTCTTCTTCAGAGAATCCTTCTCCACTCTCATAATCTGCCATCTTTACTGGAGCTCTTCGATCTCTGTCTTTCTTGAGAAATCATCCGGGCTAGATACGTTGAAGCCGGGTTCATGTCTTTGCTCTGTAACTGCCTCATCTTCCCGTTGCTGTGATTCAAGTTCCCCGTCCTCTTCCCAATGTAGTGAGACTCCATTGTAATCGTCTTTCCATTTCCATTCTTCATTCTCTTCAAATATCACAACTACACCTTGTCATCAAGCTTTTTCCTTTTCTGTACGGGTATATGAGCATGTGCAATGCATCCAAAGATTCTGAAATAGTGAATCGTAGGCATCTTCTTACTCCATGCTTCTGGTGTGAGGTCCTTTACTGCAAGTGTCGGACTCCTATTAAGAAAATGAATACTCCATGTAGCTGCTTCTGGCCAATATTTCTTTGGAACATTCCTTGTTGCTAACATGCTGCGTACCATATTCAAAAGTGTACTATTCTTCCTCCTTGCTACACCGTTTTGTTGAGGGGAACATGCTGCTGTATTTTCCGCTTGATCCCATGTACACTTCAAAAGTCCTTGAACTCATTTGAGTTGTACTCTCCACTTCGGTCAGTCGTAAGGCACATATTAGTATAACTAGACTCCTTTTCCATAAGTAATTCGAATTTTTTAAATGCACTTAGCACCTGTTACTTCTCAGACAAAATAAATATATCCAACATTTTCTGCTAAAGTCATCAATGAAGGTTGCTATGTACCTCTTGTTGGTGCAAGAATGTGTTGATATGGGACCGCACAAGTCTGAGTGAACCGGTCGCAATTGATGTTCTGCTCTTCATGAACTTTGCCTTGGAAATAAGTCTCTTTGTTGTTCTCATGTTCTTCCTATACTTCCTCTTATTATATAATTAATAAATATACAACAAGTATATATATTAATTACATAATAAACGTACTCTTCGTGTCTTAACGTGTGTGCCCCCAATAGGCTCACATATTCGTAATGTAAACGTGCTAGTTCGACTACCATAATCCAACAGCAATTGTGCACGTTTCACATTCGTCGAACCCTCATACTTGTGCTCCGTGGAGCCCCATATGTGCTTGGATGTGCTCTTGTCCAGAATGGTCTCAAGGATTGCCTTGTCAATGGAATGAAACATGAAATTCTTTACCTTACGATCCTTCAATTTGGCATCGTCAACCACTTTCTTTTGTGCCTCAGTTGCTGCAGCAGTTCCAACAGGCATTGCTGGGATACGATATTCAATCAGTTGCCAAAGCTCTTAGCTTCTTATGAAGTTCTCCATCAGCATAGGCCAATGGTCATAATGACCATCAAATCTAGGAATGGCTGGTTGCATAAACGTGTCTCCTGAGGCCATACTATCTCAATTAGTAGTCATCTGCTCTCAACTGAACTCTCTTTAGTGTTTCAAGAAATGATAAGTATAAACTAATCAAGAGGTATTTTGAAGCTAAATAAACACTCTTTACTTTATTGATAAATATAGTAGGCTTTTATAGCATATACATTGCAACGGTAACACAACCTAACCAAGCTAACATAAAGGAACTAAGAGAGGTTTTACCGCACTTGCTTCTGATTTCCAGGAGCCTTGTTATTTGAATTTCTAGACATATTCTCCGGTAGACTTGGGCCAACACATTAGTCCCAACAGGGGTGATTTAGAATGGGATAAAACAGAAGCACGAAAGCTGCATGTGCTATGACTAATATTGGTGAATCCTTTTTTTATGCAGCACTGAAGATGTTCAACCAGGAGCCAGGATAAAAAAGTTAAGATCGCAAGGTTCAATCGTGCAACAGAGTGAAGGAAAGGGGTGTTAGTGTTTACTGATTTGTCTTTTGGTATTGATTCTGTTAAAAGAATAAAGTCATGGTTATTCATGGCTGCTACATATATGTTGAACCTATTGGTTACTAAACCCTTATATTTCGCAAGGTTGTAAAAATCGCTCGGCGGTATCTCAGCGGTCCACCACCGCCAAGCGATAAATCGGTCTTGGCGGCGATTTATCGGTTTCTCGGCGGAGACCATAAATCATAAAGGAATTTATTTAAAAAAAAATAATATACATATTTTTATTAAATTTATTAGTTTTTTTATATTTTTTAGTTATATATATGTTAGTAGAAATTTATATTATGTGTAATTTTGGTTAAGTTTTAACTAAAGTCCACTTAATTTTATGTTGGGCCAATTAGCGGGCTAAAAGAACCACTAAAATACCACAAAAATCACAAAACACCAAAAAAACCCATAAATGCCACAAATGCCGCCCCTCTTTCTTCTCCTTCATCTTCTCCCTCCCTTTCTGCAACTTCTTCATCAGAAAACACCACAAAAACAGAAAATCAGACCACCAAAAATCCGCCGATCTGTTGACCGCCAAGCGTCGATTTTGACCGCCAAGCACCGATTTTGACCATTCTTTTACCTCCTTGTTTGGATTATTATATTTTTTGCCCAAACAAATGGGAAACATGTTTATTGATTCTTTCCCTCCATTCTCATTCCCACTTTTACTTAAACACCCGTAGTCCAATGCCATTCCCATAACTCTCTCTGCATTTTCTTTTTAGTCTTGTTGAGACAAACTCCCTTGATCTCGGTTCCATTTCCAGAGATATGCCTGCAAAGCTAAGGGTGTGTTTAGTTGGAGAAAAATATCCTATTTTTTCAGGAAAATTTTCATTTGAGAATGAAAAAACTGAAAACTTGTTTAGTTGCAGTTTTTTTCAATATTTTTCAAAAAACAAAAAATTCTCATTTTTTAAATTTATATGGAAAAATAGAAAACCACAATTTACTAATTTTCATTTCTTTTTTTCCCTAACAAAATAAAACGTAAATATAACTCAAATCAAATAAAACGCGAGTAGCAATATTCTAACCATATCTAGAGGTGACAAATGGGTCGGATTGGATCGGTTTGGGTCATGGGTCAAATGAGTCATGGGTCAAACAGGTCATGTTTTAAAAATGGGTCTAACGGGTCATGGGTCAAACGGTTTGGGTCAGGTCGACCCACTAAATTATGGTGTTTTCATACATTTTTGAACCTTTTATAGGTTTCGTCAGTCTTTTTACGCTTTCGTCGGTTTTTTCGTTTTTTACGTTCTCGTACGATTTCTTACGTTTTCGTCCGTTTTTTACGTTTTCATCCGTTTTTTTACGTTTTTGTTCGATTTCTTACGTTTTCGTCCGATTTCTTACGTTTTCGTCCGTTTTTTACGTTTTCGTCCGATTTCTTAAGTTTTCGTCCGTTTTTTTTACGTTTTCGCCCGTTTTCTTACGTTTTCGTTAGATTTATTACGTTTTGGTCTGTTTTTTTACGTTTTCGTCCGATTTCTTACGTTTTCGTCCGTTTTTTACGTTTTTGTCCGATTTCTTAAGTTTTCGTCTGTTTTTTACGTTTTCGCCAGATTTCTTACGTTTTCGTCTGTTTTTTTACGTTTTCGTCCGATTTTTTACGTTTTCGTCTGATTTCTTACGTTTTCATCCATATTTTTACGTTTTCGTCCGATTTCTTACGTTTTCATTTGTATTTTTACGTTTTCGTCCGATTTCTTACGTTTTCGTCCGTCATTTTACGTTTTCGTCCAATTTTTTACGTTTTCGTCCGATTTCTTACGTTTTCATCCGTATTTTTACGTTTTCGTCCGATTTCTTACGTTTTCATCCGTATTTTTACATTTTCGTCCGATTTCTTACGTTTTCGTCCGTTTTTTATGTTTTCGTCCGATTTCTTACGTTTTCGTCCGTTTTTTACGTTTTCTTCCAATTTCTTACGTTTTCGTCCATTTTTTACGTTTTCCTCCGATTTCTTACGTTTTCGTCTGATTTCTTACGTTTTCGTCTGTTTTTTTAAATTTTCGTCCGATTTCTTACGTTTTCGTCTGTTTTTTTACGTTTTCGTCCGATTTTTTACGTTTTCGTCCGATTTCTTACATTTTCGTCCCTTTTTTACGTTTTCATCCTATTTCTTACGTTTTTTTTCCGTTTTCGTCGTATTTCTTACGTTTTCGTCTGTTTTTTAAGTTTTCGTCCGTTTACTTACGTTTTCGTCCTATTTCTTACGTTTTCATCCGTATTTTTACGTTTTCGTCCGATTTCTTACGTTTTCGTGCGTTTTTTTACGTTTTCGTCTGATTTCTTACGTTTTCGTCCGTTTTCTTACGTTTTCGACCCATTTTTTATGTTTTTGTTTTCTTTCGTT
>BQNB010157602.1:0-15132 GCA_026074375.1 Tanacetum coccineum | reverse complement strand
TTAATTTAGATGGCACGTGAGGTGCTCTTATCCATCTTTTATAACTTTGCCATGCGAAACACCAAAGCAGCTCAAATGGATAATTATGTTGGATAGTGGGCCTTTTTAATCTCAAATCAAAAATGGGCCGCAACCATATAGAAGTTTTGTGCCGAGCAAAGTGTTGGTAGATTTTGCAAGTTGTTTGGATAATATTTGCTGCTATTCTCTATATAAATATGGGTTGGTCCGACCCATATAAATGGTGTCGGACCGGCCCAATAAAAGATGAAGGCACCGTCAAAACCGAATTTTCGTGTTCTTTCCAATGGAATGCTCGTGGAAATATTAACGACTTCGTCTTGATTTCGAAAAATAATTAAACTTGATCAAATCGAGCCTGATAATTCTTGTTTTTGCTTTGTTTTCAATCTCTTGTACCTGCAAGACATAAAAACACAAAACAACATATTTGCAATATAATTTTCTATATTTTAGTGTTTTTAGTCCGTTTTATAGCATTTTTCGGGGTTATAAAGATGTGTGTTTAAGCACACATCAAAGAGGAATAGGGATTCAAGGAAAGGAGGAGCAAATTACTTGGGATACCTTACAAGAAACCACCAACGTTTAAATCTGAAAAGTTCAAGGTCATAAAATACTCATTTGGACCAGCGGAAGAATATGTTGCTATTAGGGAGTATGAGTATGATATTTGGGTAAGAACTGAAGAAAATGTGTCTCACGTCTACCAAGAGACTTTTCGAAAGAAATATGAAGGGTGGTTCGTGATGAGTGCAACGTAGAGCTAAAGGGAGTCAAATTAAAGACTTTTCAATAAACAAAAGTGCTTGCCGGGAGACAACCCGAAATGTTATTTTAATTTTTGTATCGAGTCTGTCTGCCCAGTATGTCGATACGTCGTTTCCAGCCCAATGAATACGGCGTATTGAATACCCTGGACACGTTATCTTTTTATTTTTTAGTACTTTTAAAACTTTATTGTCAATACGACGTATTCAAAATTTTAAATGCGGCGTATTTGACCTCTAACCCGTATTGGTTATTTTTCTTACAGGTTTCAATACGGCGTATCCATTGTTTGGAATACGAAAAGTATCGGTCACTTCTAATATAGTTAGTCATAGCTCGTAGATTAATCAAATGTAATATTAGTAAGCTAACCGGGTCAAAGGCTCATGGAAAGCCCATGTTCGGCCTTAGCATGATGTATTTATACCCTCTCCACACATGGAGAGGGTGTTGGTTGGTTCATTTTACACACATAATCTAATCTTTCTTTCTTTGTTACTTCCTCTCACTAGAATTATCCTCTCATCCACTTTTTCTCTCTAGATTTCTATATTGTTTCTTGGTGTTATAGATTACTAGTATTCTACAATTGGTATCAAGAGCCATGGCGTGGTTGGTTTAGTTTTTTGTGTTTGGTTTGTTTCATTTTTTCTTATCAATCCGTACCATTTTTTCTTTTTGTTTTCTTGTTTTCGAAGCTATTTTGTACACTAAAAGATCATTTACATAGGAAAATATGATCTAGTATCCTTGAATATAGGTGTACAAGCTTAGAATCAAAGAAAACATCAAAGTTTTGTGCATTTTTTATGTTCAAAAGTCTTAGAAAGTACAAATCTTGATTTCAAAATTTTTGGCTTAAAAACTAGAAAGTTTGCATTTTAAGGTACCTATAGGCTTATAATACTAGTTGTACAAGAAATTTTGGGAAAAAACGATCAAAAGTGTGTCTTTTTGTGTTTTGAAAAATTTGAGTTTCGTCTAGTAGAAGGCGGGTTAGCAATCTATAGGTGAAGGCGAGTTATCAAGGAGAGTTAACAAGGCGATTTAGCAACTTTCTTTGCAAGGCGATTTAGCAACTTTCTTTGCAAGGCGAGTTAGTAGATCTCTTCACAAGACGATTTATCATCTTCTCTTTGCAAGGCGATTTAGCAGATTCCTTTACAAGGCGAATTATCATCTTCTCTTTGCAAGGCGGTTTATCATCTTTCCTTTGCAAGGCGATTTATCAATCTTCTAGTACAAGGTGAATTAACAAACTCTCAGTATAAGGAAAATTAACAATTCTCCTCATAAGGCGATTTAACAACTTTCCTTAGGAGGCGAATTAACAATTTTTTTGTAAGAAGGCGATTCAACAACTTCCATGAGAATTAATTCACTTGAACTAAAGTTTAAAACTCAAATTTGCTAAAGTAAATTATACGGTTTATTTCTTTGATTTATAAAATCCCGTGAAACATTCAATTGTGTTCCTGGTTTTATCAAGAGTTGTAAAATCCCGTATAGTTTCAAGACTTAAAATACTCAAAAGACAACTCACTAAAAACATAATTACTTTCAATCACCGTTCGATACACAAGTAATCTTATAACATCAAATCAACATGGATTCAATGATTCCACTTGGACAAAAGAATACTCTTGCAGAGTACATGATACTCTCCGGTGCTGACAATCGTCCACCAATGTTGGACAAGGACCTGTATGATTCTTGGAAAAGTAGAATGGAATTATACATGCAAAACAGAGAGCAAGGAAGAATGATACTTGAATCAGTTGAAAACGATCTACTCATTTTGTCACACCCCGCCTAGGCGGAAACACGAGGCGTAACATCATGGATATCATCACAACACAGTGGTGTCTACTATAGAGAAATCTAAATGAAGGAAATAATCAAATGGACACTATGTGTCATGACAATACCCAACACAAGATAAAGGAGTCATGCATTACTAAAGTAATGTCGTACACGAAACAACATAATCCAAATACTAACAATCTCTAACAAACAAGTATCAAGCAAAACAAATGTCATAAATGAAAAGACTAGAAAAGACAACTTCACAAGCAATGCCTAGGGTCTCTCTAGCCACTCTTCCTAACATCCTTCTTATCATCACGATACTCACCTGAAAATGATGCTTAAAAACGTCAACATAAAGTTGGTGAGAGTCATAGGTTTAAGACACGATATAAAATCAAAACTGCACATTACTGTGATAATAAAGAAAACATTACAGGACAATAAATGAACTATCATACAGGCTAGCATGCATAACCAATCTAATACAATCCAATTACACGATTTCCCAATAACGATTTATAAGACGTCTCAATCGTACCAAGGTCCCTGTGGTTACCCCCTTAGCTCAGGCCATGGATACTCGTAAGTAACCCTCCTGCTAGCAAGGCCATAGTACCATCCACTAAACCGGCCATGGATACCCGCAGGTAATCACCCCTAACTTAGTTCGCAATTCTTAATATCACATCACAAAACATGTAGCACATAACATACAATAGTCACGTATAGTCCATGCATTTTTGACAACACATTATCACAGTAATCAAAACTCATTTCAACACTTGCATCATTTCCATCCCAAGTTTAAAACAAAGTAAAAGTGGGACTATGAAACTCACCTGAAGCACAAGCAGCTTCCAAACAATATCCACACAAGCTACACAATACAAACACAAATGTGTTACACGCGACCAAGCTAAAAGCTCATGTCCATGTAACACTCATATGATGGATGTCTAAGGGTTTAATTAACCATCATGGGTCACCCCGACACCATGCCCAACCTTAACCACTTCATTAACTCTTTCCACTAGTTACTTATAATTAACTCAGAATTGCAGAATTTTATCATGACTTTACGTACCCAAAACCCTTACTTAATGACCCTCATAATTCATACCAAAAATCACACATGTTCATTTATGAGTATTTTAACCACCTTATGATTCCCAAGTATTAATTATATGTGTAACCACCTCAAATAAAATCAAACTTCAAAACTGTCCTAATTCGGATCTGATTGCACACCAAAATGTATCACTCTAACTACCATACTTAGACATGCTTTCAGAGGCTAATTTTCACAGGATTATCCATAGACATATGGAACTTAACTACTGTAGAAGGGCTAAGCTTAATTCCACTTTTAAGTATAGGTTTTACCCTCCCAAACATGACCTAATTCTGACCCGTATTTACTGTTTTGACTACTTTTAGTGTAAAAATCATTAGACAACCTTCCCGACCTTGAAACCTTTCGAGGCCGGATTTTCTGGAAACTAGACTCTTTGGGCTACTGTTTAGGCACAAGAAACATAAGAACACACGTTTTTATCATCAAGATATCAGTCGTTGAACACGACCCAAAATTCTGCTCTAACCTAAATCATGATTTATCGCGATCTAACCCTAACCAATTACACCAACATGCTTATAATTCATCACTAATCACCCCTAATTAATCTAACATCATTAATTTACAGATCTTATAAAACCCTAATCCATCATATATTAATTGTTACATGAAAACATTAATTAACTAAGATTAAACATACTTACCTTTGTTCCTTAACACCTAAATCACCAACACTTGAATGATCTTGGATCTTAGCTCAAAGTCGATCCTCTTAGGGTTTGGGGATGAAGAAAACGTACAGAACAAGAGGGTAGGGGAAAAATAATGACTAGGTTTTATTTATTTTTACACAATATACAAAACCTAATAACATTAGAAGCTGTATTAACCTAAAACTCTTTTTTTGTTTTCCTTCTTTGTGTCGTCCAACCCAAACCGACCCCCTTTATTTTTATATATTTTTTATTATTTTATTAATTAGCTAAATTACTATATTACCTTAAGTTTTTACAAAAACCTAAGCTAATTTGATTAAACCTTTTTACTTAAACACAATAAACTAGACTTTCTAAAAATAACCTTTCATTTTCAAATTCACTTTTTATATATGGAAAGTTTACTACTAACTTCCATATTTCAACCACATTATTCCTTTCCAATATCACACACTTCCTATAAATGCTTAATCCTTAGAACCAAGTATTGACGTAGCAATGCATGCACACATCTTTCATTTCCATTATCACCACATGTGAACAAATGGAATACTTAACTCCAAACTCATATGCACAAAAAATAAGATAATCATTTACTTCTAAAATGATATCATGCCCATATATAATCACCCAACACACATAAAAATACATAGCACGCAAGAACACATACGAAAAAGAAACCCTTAGCCATATCTAAAGGTATAAACTAACATGCTCAAACCAGGGTTGTCACAGTATCCCCTCCTTATGGAAATCTAGTCTCGAGATTTAATTAGTCTGATCAACAGCACGATCAACAAATAACTGAGGATACTTAGACTTCATATAATCTTCACGTTCCCAAGTGAACTCAGGACCATGCTTTGAATTCCAACGAACTTTCACAAGTGGTATTCTACTACGTTTCAAACTCTTAACCTCACGATCCATAATTTCTACAGGTTCTTCAACAAAATGTAAAGTCTTGTCGATTTTGATTTCATTCAACGGCACCTGTAAATTTACATTTGCCCAACACTTCTTCAGGTTCGACACATGGAATGTGTCATGCACATCAATCAATTCCTCAGGCAATCTTAATCGATACGCTACTGGGCCGACCCTCTCAAGGATCTCAAATGGTCCAACATATCTCGGTGCTAACTTACCCTTTTTCCCAAAACGCATCACACCTTTCCATGGTGACACTTTTAACAACACGTTCTCTCCAACCTCATATTCTACCATCTTATGTCCACTGTCCGCATAACTCTTTTGATGATCTCTCGCCGCTTGGAGTTTTTCTTTTATAACCACTACCTTATCAGTCGTTTCCTGCACCAATTCGGGTCCAATCAAACTACCTTCCCCAATTTCAGCCCATAACATGGGTGACCTACATTTTCTTCCATATAGGGCTTCGAACATAGCATATCGAATGCTAGTGTGATAACTGTTGTTATCAGAGAACTCAGCTAATGGTAGGTGGACATCCCAACTGCCACTAAAGTCTATCACATACGCCCTTAACATATCCTCCAACGTCTGAATTGTATGCTCACTCTATCCATCTGTTTGAGGATGATAAGCCGTGCTCACATCCAATCACGTTCCTAAGGCTTTCTGAAATGTTTTCTAGAGACGTGATGTAAACCGTGCATCACGATCCGAAATAATTGACACATGCACTCCATGACGCGCGACAATTTCATCGGTGTACAACCTCGCTAATTTCTTTATACTGTAATCTTCACGTATTGCTAGAAAATGTGCTGATTTGGTCAATCTATCAACTACAACCCATATCGCATCGTGCCCACTCCTTGTTCTAGGTAACTTTGTGATGAAGTCCATAGTGATGTTTTCCCACTTCCATTCAGGTATCTCTGGTTGTTGTAATAAGCCCGAAGGCCTTTGATGCTCAGCCTTCACCTTTGCACAAGTTAAACATTCGCTAACATAGGTAGCAATATCCCTCTTCATTCCCGGCCACCAGTACATATCTCGAAGGTCATAGTACATCTTATCCGCTCCAGGATGTATGGAATACCTAGACTTATGAGCCTCATCCATAATTACTGTCCTCACACCTCCTACTAATGGTACCCATATCCGATCCATAAAGTATAAACTCCCGTCTCCTTTCCTCTCCATTTGCTGATCTAAACCATGTAACCTTTCATCCAGTACATTCTCCTGATCAAACGCCTCACCCTGAGCTGCCAATATCATTCCTTTCACTCCAGACTGAATAGTCATTGCCATCGCCCGCACCCGCTTAGGTTTCACCCTTTCCTTCCTACTTAGTGCATCCGCCACCACATTTGCTTTACCCGGGTGATATCGAATTTCACACTCATAATCACTAAATAACTCGATCCACCTCCTTTGACGCATATTCAGCTCCTTCTGATCAAATATGTGTTGGAGACTCTTGTGATCCGTGTAAATAACACTTTTCGTACCATATAAATAATGTCTCCAAGTTTTTAAAGCAAACACCACTGCCCCTAACTCAAGATCATGTGTAGTATAATTCTTCTCGTGAATCTTTAACTGTCTTGACGCATAAGCAATCACCTTATTTCTCTGCATAAGCACACAACCCAACTTCTGATTTGAAGCATCACAATAAACTACAAAATCTTCAACTCCATCGGGAAGTGACAAGCTTCACATAAATTATTTTTTAAAGTCTGGAAAGCCTCTTCTTGTTCTACACCCCACACATACTTTTGGTTCTTCTGAGTCAACGAAGTAAGAGGTTTATCAATCTTATAGAAGTTTGCGATAAAACGCCGGTAGTAACCCGCCAACCCCAAAAACCATCGAATCTCAGACGGTGTCGTAGGAGCTTTCGAATTATTTATTGCTTCTATCTTACCTGGGTCCACATGTATACCACCCTGATTAACCACGTGACCAAGAGATCACTCTTCCAACCAAACACACACTTGGAGAACTGGCATATAACTTCACCTTCCCTCAACCATTCTAAAACCAACCTCAAATTGCACCTCATTGCTCCTCCTTTTACTTCGCGTAAATAAAAACTTCATCTATGAAAACAATGACAAACTTATCTAAATACGGTTTGCAGACTTGATTCATCAGATCCATAAAGACTGCTGGGGCATTGGTTAGTCCGAAAGGCATAAACGGACAAACTCAATTGTCCATACCATATTTTCAAAATGGCGGTTTTGGAATATCAACCTCATGTACTCGGAGCTGATGATAACCCGATCGAAGATCTATCTTGGAAAAGTAACGCAAACCTTGTAGTTGATTAAATAAGTCATCAATTCTAGGGAGAGGATATCGATTCTTAACAATCAACTTGTTTAATTCCCTAATATCCCAATACACATACGCAAAGAGCCACCTACTTCTTACACAACAACACAGTGCTACCCCACGGAGAATGACTAGGTCGAATAAAACCCTTGTCTTGCAACTCTTGAAGTTGCCCAGACAATGCTTGCATTTCCAAAGGTACTAAACGGTAAGGGGACTTTGCAACAGGCGTTGCTCTAGGAATTAAGTCTATACGAAACTCAACTTGTCTTTGCGGCGGCAATCCTAACAAATCCTCCGAAAACACATCAACAAAATCCCGCACCACAAAAATATCACCCATCTTTGGTTCATCTACTTTCACGTTCATTAAAGTTTTGCCTACTCCTAACGCACGCTCTCCTTGTACCCTAAGTATCTCACCACCAATCAATGGTATTTCAACCATCTTTTCATGACATACTATCACGGCCTTATTTTGAGACAACCAATCCATCCCCACAATCACATCAAAACTTCCATGACCCAACGGTATCAAATCTATAATGAACAAGGAATTTCCTAGTTCTAGTTTGCTACCACGGATATTCCTATCAACTTCTACCTTTTTACCATTTGATATTTCTATCACATAACCAGGATTCATAATACCAGGTTTCACATTTAGCAAAGACACAAATTCAGTAGATATGAAACTAAAATCAGCTCCAGAATCAAAAAGTACAGTAGCAAAATAATCATTCAAAGAAAAAATACCCGTCACCACTTTAGGATCCCACAAAGCCTCAACCGCATTTACATTCACATTGTAAGCTCTTCCTCGAGTTTGATTTCCATTATTTTGGTTGTTACGATTTCCCTCTAATGCCAATGGATTTCCTGCTTGACCCGGTGCTCGGTTCAACTTGGGACAATGGTAGTGAAAGTGATCAAGGCTTCCACACTCGTAACAAGCCTTCCTATTATTACCCACTCTAACCTCATTAATCGGAGCTGCTCGCTTAAATGGTTCCTGACACTCTTTATCAAAATGGCCAGGCCTCTGGCAGTTAAAACACAACCTATACTCTCCACCCTCCAGATGATAAGTATAGCATTTTGTACACTTAGGGTATTGATTCACAAATTCATTTTTAGGAGAGGTTGTTGCCACAAAACCCGCTCCCACCTTCGCCTTCTTTTTATCCCTCCATGACCCTCTAGACTTAGCATCCTCTTCTACCGCCTTTCTCTTCTCATTACTCTTTAACAAGGTATCACATCTAATAGCCTCGTCGGTAAGTATACCAGCTCTTAGAATTTCATTATGTATTGTTGTTCGCTGGGTCGCCTTGAGCATTCCCCTAATCTCAGGCGCCAATCCTGCTACATACCTCTTGATGCATGCTGACTCAGGTGTCACCAGATGTGGAACCAGTTTGGCCAGTTTAAGGAACCGATCTGTGTAAGCTGCATGGTTGGCTCCTACTATCTTGTGATTCTAAAATTCATTCTTCAACCTCTCCATTTCATTACTCGGACAAAATTCCTCTACCAACAGAGCTTTAAAATCATTTCGATTCATACCAATTGCCGCTTCACGGCCTCTGGCCTGAATGTTCTGGTGGTATCTTGTTCAACCATTCATGTGCCTTAGGATTCATCGTCTTAAGTTCCAACATACACTTTTCAAAATCCCTAACATTTGTAGCAGATGCAGCTCTCCACAACAAATCCTTGTATGCTTGTCCACACCATCCCTGCTTCATATTTTCATGTATGTGTCGCAAGCAATATCTGTGTTCTGCACTTGGGTAAATGGTTTTAATTGCTGGAATGATACCCTGCATGAACCAATTTATTAATCAAATACAAATTTATATAATTCAGTAATTAAGAATTCAACTAGTTAAGCATAATACTAACCTTTTGTCTATCACTGATGAATGTGAAATTTGAATTGGGATGCAGATCTATGTCATTACCCAAACACTACAAGAACCAGCACCATGAACTCTTACTTTCAGCTTCAACCAACGCATAGGCCAATGGGTAAATTCCATTGTTTGAATCAAGTCCAACAACTACCAATACTTGGCCTGGAAATGGCCCCTTCATGAAAGCACCATCTAAGCCTAACAGATCTCTTCTGCAGGCTCTAAAACCCAGTTTTAATGCTCCCAAACAAACGTATATTCTCTAAAACACCCTAGTAGGCAAAGAAGGGTTAGTATTCCTTTCAACTGCAATCTTGGCAATAGTATTAGGGTTTGTAAACTGTAACTCAACAACATAGTCTCTAAGCATAGAATACTGCAAACCGTGATCTCCTCTAATCTCTTTTTCAGCTTTAGCTTTAGCTCTAAAAGCTTTGCTCATAGATATCTGAACCTCTAACTCATGTTGGAGCTGGTCTTGAACTGCCTTAACTAGGATATCCGGATTAACCCTGACTTGTTCAAATATATTCTCATACAAGAATTTGTAAGTGCAGTGTTTGATTTCCCTAGATTGAAGGCATGTGTGTGTATCGTTGTGTGTCTTCACTGCCCATTTTTTATGAATTTATCTTTTCCCACATACAAGACCTAAGGGCAGAGATCCCCTTTATCATGTGCATCTAAAATAGAAGAAGATGCTTGACTGTTATCATTGGTACATGTATTCTTTGTTTTTTTACTCCTAGTAGTTGGGCCACTTGATCCACTAGGCCCAGTTTCCATTCCACAATTTAGGTCAGTTGGTCCAGTACCTTGTGACATTGTAAATACAGGAACTTTTCCATCACATCTTGATCTTATCCTGACATCATCATTCTTATACAGCTTCAAATTCCTTCTGCTTTCAATGGAATGCAGGTAGACTATGTCCTTAGCCTTTTTTGGAGTTGTAAATTTCTAGCCAGTGTAAAATAAGTACTTTTATTGACCACTAGCATTTATAACACCTTCCATTTCTGTCCTCAATTCGGCTAACATTCTCTTCATGTAATTTGTTTCTTCATCATTACCAGGGTTACTGTCGATGTCACACCCCGCTTAGGCAGAAACACGAGACGTAACATCATGGATATCATCACAACACAATGGTGTCTACTATAGAGAAATCTAAATGAATGAGATAATCAAATGGACACTATGTGTCATGACAATACCCAACACAAGATAAAGGAGTCTTGTATTACTAAAGTAATGTCGTACACGAAACAACATAATCCAAATACTAACAATATCGTACAAACAAGTATTAACCAAAACAAATGTCATAAATGAAAAGACTAGAAAAGATAACTCCACAAGCAATGCCTAGGGTCTCTCTAGCCACTTTTCCTAACATCCTTCTTATCATCACGGTACTCGCCCGAAAATGCTGCTTAAAAATGTTAACATAAAGTTGGTGAGAGTCATAGGTTTAAGACACGATATAAAATCCAAACTGCACATTATTGTGATAATAAAGAAAACATTGCAGGACAATAAATGAACTATCATACAAGATAGCATGTACAACCAATCCAATATAATCCAATCCAATACAATCCAATTACATGATTTCTTAGTAACGATTTATAAGACGTCTCAATCTTACCAAGGTCCCTGTGGTTACCCCCTTAGCCCAGACCATGGATACTCGCAAGTAACCCTCCTGCTAGCTAGGCCACAGTAACATCCACTAAACAGGCCATGGATACCCGCAGGTAATCCCATCTGACTTAGTTCGCAATTCTCAATATCACATCATAAAACATGTAGCACACAACATACACTAGTCACGTATAGTCCATGCATTTTTTACAACACATTATCATAGTAATCAAAACTCATTTCAACACTTGCATCATTTCCATCCCAAGTTTAAAACAAAGTAAAAGTAGGACTGTGAAACTCACCTGAAGCACAAGCAGCTTCCAAACAATATCCACACATGCTACATAATACAAACACAAATGTGTATCTCATGTCCATGTAACACTCATATGATGGATGTATAAGGGTTTAATTAACCATCATGGGTAACCCCGACACCATGCCCAACCTTAACCACTTCATTAACTCTTTCCACTAGTTACTTATAATTAACTCAGAATTGCAGAGTTTTATCATGACTTTACGTACCCAAAACCCTTACTTAATGACCCTCGTAATTCATACCAAAAATCACACATGTTCATTTATGAGTATTTTAACCACCTTATGATTCCCAAGTATTAAATATATGTGTAACCACCTCAAATAAAATCAAACTTCAAAACTGTCCTAATTCGAATCTGATTGCACACTAAAAAGTATGACTCTAATTACCCTACTTATGCATACAATCAGAAGCTATCCTTGTAGGTTTTCTTTATATACTTATGTAACTTAACTACTATATAAGGGCTAAGATTAATTCTACTTTTAAGTATAGGTTTTACCCTCCCAAACATGACCTAATTCTGACTTGTATTTACTATTTTGACAACTTTTAGTGTAAAAATCATTAGACAACCTTCCCGACCTTGAAACCTTTCAAGGCTGGATTTTCTGGAAACTAGACTCTTTGGGCTATTGTTTAGGCATAAGAAACATAAGAACACACATTTTTATCATCAAGATATCAGTCATTGAACACGACCTAAAATTCTGCTCTAACCTAAATCATGATTTATCACGATCTAACCCTAACCAATTACACCAACATGCTTATAATTCATCACTAATCACCCCTAATTAATCTAACATCATTAATTTATAGATCTTATAAAACCCTAATCCAGCATATATTAATTGTTACATGAAAACATTAATTAACTAAGATTAAACATATCTACCTTTGTTCCTTAACACCTAAATCACCAACACTTAAATGATCTTGGATCTTAGCTCAAAGTCGATCCTCCTAGGGTTTGGGGATGAAGAAAAAGTATGGCACAAGAGGGGAGAGGAAAAATAATGACTAGGTTTTATTTATTTTTACATAATATACAAAACCTAATCACATTAGAAGTTGTATTAACCTAAAACTCTTTTTTTTGTTTTCCTTCTTTGTGTCGTCCAACCCAAACCGACCCCCTTTATTATTATTTTTTATTATTTTATTAATTAGCTAAATTACTATATTACCTTAAGTTTTTACAAAAACCTAAGCTAATTTGATTAAACCTTTTTACATAAACGCAATAAACTAGACTTTCTAAAAATAACCTTTCATTTCCAAATTCACTTTCTATATACGGAAAGTTTACTACTAGCCTCCATATTTCAACCACATTATTCTTTTCTAATATCACACACTTCCTATAAACGCTTAATCCTTAGAACCAAGTATTGACGTAGCAATGCATGCACACGTCTTTCATTTCCATTATCACTACACGTGAACAAATGGAATACTTAACTCCAAACTAATATGCACACAAAATAAGATAATCATTTACTTCTAAAATGATATCATGCACATATATAATCACCCAACACACATAAAAACACATAGGACACAAGAACCCATATGAAAAAAGAAACCCTTAGCCATATCTAAAGGTATAAACTAACCTGATCAAACTACGGTTGTCACAGTATCCCCTCCTTATGGAAATCTCATCCTGGGATTTAACTAGTTTGATAAACAGCACGATCAACAAATAGCTGAGGATACTTAGACTTCATATAGTCTTCGCATTCCCAAGTGAACTCGGGACCACGCTTTGAATTCCAATGAACTTTCACAAGTGGTATTCTACTATGTTTCAAACTCTTAACCTCATGGTCTGTAATTTCTATAGGTTCCTCAACAAAATGAAGATTTTGTCAACCTTAATCTCATCTAATGGCACATGCAGGCTAGCATCCGCCAAACACTTCTTTAGGTTTGACACGTGAAACGTGTCATGTACACCACTCAATTCCTCAGACAATCTTAACTGATATGCTATAGGACCGATCCTTTCAAGAATCTCAAATGGCCCTACATACCTCAGGGCTAACTTACCCTTCTTCCCAAAATGAACCACGCCCTTCCAAGGCGACACCTTTAGCATCACACGATCTACAACCTTAAATTCCAACGGGTTGCGCCTGTTGTCAGCATAACTCTTTTGACGATCTCTCGCCACTTTGAGCTTCTCTTTTATAACCACTACTTTATCAGTCGCTTCCTGCACCAATTCGGGTCTAATTAAACTACCTTCCTCGATTTCAGCCCATAACACGGGTGACCTACATTTTCTTCCATATAGTGCTTTGAACGGAGCACACCGAATGCTAGTGTGATAACTGTTGTTATAAGAGAATTCAACTAATGGTAGGTGGACTTCCCAACTGCTACCAAAGTCTATAACACACGCCCTTAACATATCCTCCAAAGTCTGAATTGTACGCTCACTCTGTCCATCTATCTGAGGGTGATAAGCCGTGCTCATATCCAATCACGTTCCTAAGGCTTTCTAAAATGTTTGCCAGAGACGTGATGTAAACCGTGCATCACGATCTGAAATAATCGACACATGCACTTCATGACGCGTGACAATTTCATCGGTGTACAACCTCGCTAATTTCTCTGTATTATAATCTTCATGTATTGCTAGAAAATGTGCTGATTTCGTCAATCTATCAACTACAACCCATATCGCATCGTGCCCATTCCTTGTTATAGGTAACTTTATGATGAAGTCCATGGTGATGCTTTCCCACTTCCATTCAGGTATCTCTGGTTGTTGTAATAAGCCCGAAGGCCTTTGATGCTCAGGCTTCACCTTTACACAAGTTAAACATTCGCTAAGGTCATAGTACATATCTCGAAGGTCATAGTACATCTTATCCGCTTTAGGATGTACGGAATACCTAGACTTATGAGCCTCATCCATAATTACTGTTCTCACACCTCCTACTAACGAAACCCATATTCGATCCATAAAGCACAAACTTCCATCTCCTTTCCTTTCCATCTGCTGATCTAAACCATGTAACCTTTCAACAAATTCTCCTGATTAAACGCCTCACCCTGAGCTGCCAGTATCATTCCTTTTACTCCAAATTAAATAGTCATAGCCATTGCCCATACACGTTTAGGTTTTACCCGCTCCTTCCTACTCAATGCATCAGCCACCACATTTGCTTTACCCGAATGATAGCGAATTTCACATTCATAATCACTAAATAATTCGATCCACCTCCTTTGGCGCATATTCAACTCCTTCTGATCAAATATGTGTTGGAGACTTTTATGATCCGAGTAAATGACACTTTTCGTACTATACATATAATGTCCCCAAATTTTTAGAGCAAACACCACTGCTCCCAACTCTAGATCGTGTGTTGTATAATTCTTCTCGTGGATTTTAACAGCCTTGACACATAAGCAATTACCTTATTTCTTTGCATAAGCACACAACCTAATCCATGATTTGAAGCATCATAGTAAACTACAAAATCTTCAACACCATGAGGAAGTGACAATATCGGCTCATCATACAAATTATTTTTAAAAGTCTGGAAAGCCTCTTCTTGT